>OU744813.1:15934491-16104259 GCA_916614155.1 Mesoligia furuncula | reverse complement strand
GGCCGAACGTTCTGTTGTACATGTTCAAAGGTGGCTTAGAGAGACACCGCGGTATTATGGTCCCTAACTGTTTTTGTAAACCAGGTGGCCTACTTGCTAATTCCGTCAACGAAGATACGGGCCCGACCGAAAGTAGTACGATACATCAGAATGAACCTTACTCCTGGCTAATTTTTGACTTTGTCACACGGGTAAAATTACAACAGGAGTAAGGTCAGCTGTCAAACCGTGTTTCATTCATTGTTAGTTCGGACTCCAAAGTAATCTTAAGGAGTAGGAAAACGGGCCAGCGGGATTGTCCGAAAGGGTTACCGCTGCCCTGGAACATAAAGGGCTAAGGAAGGAACACGGGAGGGTTTTAGTCAGTAAGAGTCTGACACTCCCTTCCGCTCCACCCAGAGCGGGAGGAGTCATTTGATGATTTCCCATCCAAAAAAAAAAAAGGTGTAGGAAAAGTGTTAAACTCCATCTCTTTTCTATAGGTACCTATTCGGAATTTGCATAGCTTAAAAAACTCTGTCCTACCTTTTAAAGCAAGTCATTTGATAGCAGCCTTTATCTGATTAAATAAAAAAATGGATATTTTTCAGATTTGACTTTAAATGATTTGTAAACCTCAATCGATCGATTTATACACGATCGGTGTTACACATTGACTAGTGCATAACAACATACGAAACAGAACTTGGTTGTGTTTTTTATTTGTCACGATATTTTATAAAAAATATATGCAAAAAATATATTTTATATCGTATTTACAAAGAAAACAAGAAAACTTACAGGTAAGTAATCTACGTAGGTACCACAGATGGTGACCGTCGGCATTCATTGTACTACCACATAAGGCTCCAAACGTGAGGATACATACAATATGGCTCATTACTACGTATTACTTCCCTCTCTCCAACTAATTTGCACTTCACTCAAAACTTATAGACAGCCACTGTTTGTTTACGAGTCGTAAATACTTTCCCGCTATCAAAACACTGGGATAATGTTGAGATAACTATACCTACAATCATTAAGTAAAGAGGTTTTAATGTCCGAGAGAATCACCTAATAATTAAGGGCCAGTTCACACAGTTTTTCGTGCTGACATATCGCCTTTTTCTTTTGCGGATGGGAAATCATCAAATGACGCCTCCCGCTCTGGGTGGAGCGGAAGGGAGAGTCAGACTCTTACTGACTAAAATCCACCCGTGTTCCTTCCTTAGCCCTTTATGTTCCGGGGTAGCGGTAACCCTTTCGGACAATCCCGCTGACCGCCGGCAGTCTTCGGCCCTAAGGGGGTCCCTCCTCGCTGCTGACATCTCTTTGAGGCGCGCGTGGAACACGTACGCGCCGTCCGGCATGGGCCTGGTCCTGATCGGATGGTGGGCTACCCATTACTCTCCACCCGCAGGCCCGCGCCTACGGTGGCCGGGAGTCGTCACGCGGCTCCCGACGCCTGGACCGTCTCTCGCGGCAGCTGGGACGGGAGGCTCTCTCCCTGAGTCGTCCCGCCACCTCCTTCGCTAGCATGACTGCTTCGCAGAAGGAGGTGACTGCCTCCCACTCCCTCTCGCCCCGGACCATGACTTGCACCAGGGCCGGACGCGAGAGGTCGCCGACGTTGCCGATCGCCTCTACGAGGACACGGCGGCGCGCCGCCCAAGCGGGGCAGACCTCCACTGTGTGCTCCAGCGTATCCTCTGGGCGATCCTGGAAATGGTGACGCCCGGGCTGACATATCGCCTAAGGTTATGCTGTCCTAAGGGTTAAGACGACTACAGGATCAAATCAAAACGTTTCGCGTTTGAAGTTAGAGACTGCTATTTCACCGCGAAACATAATTATGGACCTCTCACAAACCAGACTAAAAATGTTTCCTATAATAATTAAATATCGTCATCAGCTATGACTCTTTGTGTTTGAGAGCAGTGGTGGCTCAGTTGGCCCCGACTTACGAGTTGTAGGTCGTGAGTTCGAATCCAAGCGGCCACTTTTACTCTGTGTATTAAATTTCATAACCACTGCTCTCAAAACGGTGAAGGAAAACATCGTGAGGAAACTGGTATGTCGTAGAATCAAAATTTCGAAGACATGTGACATCTACCAACTCGCACTGTGTCTGCGTGGTGGACTTATAGACCACTTCCTCTCACTAAGAGGAGGCCTGTGTCGCAGTGGAAACATTATAGGCGATTATATTCTACAAAATTTTACGTCTTTTTCCATGAGGGTAGGTAGAAAACAGAACGCCACTTGCAACGAACCTTACATACTGCTTTTGCTTCGTTTACGTTCATACATCTGATCATACAATAAGACAGAGATTAAAACAGAAGAAGAACAAGCAGGGGATCGAGGAGGGGTTTTCACGGTGAGATTTTTACAGAATAGCATCATACAATAAGACAGAGATTAAAACAGAAGAAGAACAAGCAGGGGATCAAGGAGGGGTTTTCACGGTGAGATTTTTACAGAATAGCAACGCAGAAGGAACACGGGTGGCTTTTAGTCAGTAAGAGTCTGACACTCCCTTCCGCTACGCCCAGAGCGGGAGGGGTCATTTGATGATTCTCAACCCAAAAAAAAAAAAAAAAAAAAAAAAGGGGTGCTATTCTGTAAAAATCTCACCGTGAAAACATAGGTGAAGTGAGCGTGGAGTGAGTTGTCAATAGTGTCAATTCCTAGTAAAAACAAACTCACTTCACCTCAGTTTTCACGGTGAGATTTTTACAGAGTCGACCGGCTGATGTTTCTGAAGAGCATCACCAACAAGGTCAGTATAATTATGTCCTTCTAGAAGTTTTTTTTCCTAAAAAAAGATAGGTAAATTAATAAAATTGTATTATCGACTAATAACTTAAGTCCATTTTCCTTTCTCCCTAACGTGTGAATGTAATCCTACCCATTGTTCCCATGGGCCACAATGCAGTAATCCCGACAAACACTGCGCCTCTCAACTTTGTAGCTTGTGTCAATATTGAATGAAGATAATTTTTTACTGCAACTGTTTCCTGGCGCTATAGTGAGGCTACTTTATGAAGAGCTTGTGGGCTTAAAAATTATGTTTTTTTGTTGTTGTGATAATGCATTTTCTCATTATGACACAGTGTCGTCAATGAAGATTTTGGTATCTTCCTGATTATCCGACATTGCGCTTAGGTCTAAAACGCGTAAAATTAATTTAGATAATGAAAAAAAAACTTAATTTTCTTTGCCATAGCAGTTTTCTTGCAATTATTTACTCTGCTACTGAAAAGTATTTCTCTTCTATTGATTTCGTATTTTGTATTTTTGTACTGAACGTCGAATAAATCGGCCAGCTGATTCAGCCAATTATCCCTAAAAAAACTTTCCTTTTAATACCTCCATTTAATGTTACGATACGATTGTCCAATAATACCCGAAACGATATCATGTACAATTATATTAACGCATGCGTCTTTTAACTACCGAAATAAAACGCCAAAAAAGTATCTATAATGAAAAAGAGTTTATTAAGCCATTTTAATTTTATTGTCTTCCATAAAGGAATTAACGAAGTAATTAAAGCTGAGGGTGTCGTCAACAGTGTTGTGGATGACGTGTTCGACCAATATGCGCAAGAGCGGCATGCGCTTAGCGCCACAAAGGGCCTTTTATCTCGCCGACAACATGTTACTAAGAATGATATGTCTATTTATTGTTAAAAGTAAATACATATTAATATAACAACGTAAATATATTAATTAAAAATCTTTTCCCGTAACAATAACAATACCTTTTTACACGTGCGTTTAGATCATGGGTTTTATTGCGGGAAAAACCTTAGTTATCTACTGGGAAATTCTCAGCCGGAAACCCGGACTTTGATATCTGACAACAATTGCCTAAATCTATAAAAATAAAATTCAAAGTCCTGACTGACTGATATATCAACGCACAGCCTAAACCGTTGGTCCTAGAGACATGAAATTTGGAGGGTGTTCTTTGTGAAGAGTAGGTTGGTAGGTATCCACTAAGAAAGGGTCTTTCGAAAATCCACCCCTAAGAGGGTGCATGGGGGGAGGGTGGGGGACGAAGTCGCGGGCAGAAGCTAGTATTTAATTAAGTAGCTACATATCATAATATCACGCACAGCTGCATCCGGTTACACTGGAAGCGGACCCTAACACAGTTGGGAAAAGGCTAGGCAGATGATGACATCATAACATCACGCCCTGTTTCCCCGATGGTTGATCAGAGGTCTAACTATAGGACATCCAAATTTCACCAGTTATGTTTAAGTCCCATGTAACCACTATTATTACATGGGACTGTGGACAGGGCCGTCTTAACCATATTGGCCGCCGGGGTGCGAGAATCAGCCTGCGCCCCGCTTACAAAAAAAAAAATCGGTTAGGTTAGGTTAGAACTAAATAGGTGACAACTTAGGCAAGTTGTCACCTATTTAGTTCATTAACTCGGAACTGACTAACAACTGGCAAAAGTTGTTTTAGTAGCAAAGGTTCTATATATGTTCTATGTTATGGGTTTTGTTTCCGCACTTAGTCCTTCAGTGACTGCCTTCCTTAACCTTCAGGTTCTATATATATTTGAAAGCTCTTTTTCTTGTAGTAATAAGAGGCTTGTACATCGAACGTCACAAAGCGAATATGCCTAAAGCTGCATGAGGCATATATAAACAATATTGGTGTCTACATTTTTAATGGTGAGAGGAGTAATGAATATTTATTCAGTATTTTTTAAAACTGATTATGATTAGGCACGGTATGTGTAGGTATAAGGCGATTGGCTTGCGCCCCTAAAACCCCGGGTAAAGACGGCCCTGTGTGGACCGCAGTAGCAATGACAGTTTGACAGTTCAAAAACATTAATTGAGTTATTCATTCACCTGCCCTTATCCCAATTTAATTGGGGTCGGCGCAACATGTCTTTTTCTTCCATACTTCTCTATTAGTCGTCATCTCGGTAGTCACCCCCTTTCTAACCATATCATCATTCACACAGTCCATCCATCGTTTCTTTGGTCTTCCCCTACTCTTATAGCCATCGTCATCCGTACTCAAAACTCTCCTCACGACATTTTCCTCATTTCTTTGTAAAATGCCCATACCATAACAACCGATTCCCACAAAAATTTTCAGTTACCGGTGCCACTTTCAAACTCCCTCTTATGTACTCATTAATTGAGTTATTATCCTTCAAAATGGTTCAGAGTGTGATTGAAAGTGTTATGCGAATAGGGGGGTGATCAAGGTCACTGACGTGCCGCCTTCTGCACCTATAAACCAAACCAACCCTGGATTCACTTTAGTAAAAGACGAAACACTAAACGCACTTACAAAAACACCCTCCTTCATAAAAAACAGCGCCTCATCTCCACATCGGCAAGTTTTTACAAAAGCGCCACTTCACGTAAGCGCCACTTCAGAATCTGTAATTCAAAACTGTCAGTCGGCGGCTTCGCTCAATCATCTCGCCTTTCATTTTGCCGAAAGATGAACTAATATTTGAACACCTTGGACCCTGAGTGATACAGATTTGCAATGTTTGGTCGGTTTCTGTTAGTTATAGAAATTATTGGCGAATGTAATTTGATAAGGTTTTTAGTAGATACGGATGGGTTTAACGGCGTTTTTTGCATGGATTAAAATTAAAGCTCTTTAATTACAGATCGTTTTTTTATTTTTTTTTCTATATTATTTAATCAGAATTAAAATAATAAGTATGGTGATAACAACTTATACCCAATTAATTAACTAAATAACTTTATATCCTAACTTAACTAAAACTATTCACAAACTAAAATATAACGTTCAAAAATTCATCCGTATCGCTGTCGACTGATAATGTACCCAAGAGACTGGCAATTTTTAAATCTGTTTATATTTTAACTCACCTTTTCACCTTTGTTGGTCTTAAATGCTTCCAATTTCCACAAAATCTGGCATTATTTGTTAGTAACAGTAAAGGTACCTATGATTCCGATCTGGGCAGCACGCAGCAGTACTACCGCAGCAGTGCTGCCGCAGCACTATTGGTCCCCATACATTTTCTATAGGTTTATATGAGATTACATACCGAGCACAGCAGCAATGAGACGCAGCAATGTTGTGCAGCTTGCTGCCGTGCTCGGAATTAAATCTCATAAAAACCTATAGATAATATATGGTGACCAGTAGTGCTGCGGCAGCACTGCTGCGTGCTCCTGAGATCGGAATCACACCGAAAAAAACTTCGTTTTCTTGCAAAACGATTTATCTTACTGCTAAAGAACAGCCACTTTCATTCTTAATCATGGGTACTTTCATATTTAACCTATTAATTATCTAAGTTTTTTTTTGTTAACTTATATTGTGTCCCAATCCTGGGCAAAGGCTTCCCCTTTTTACTTCCAATCCTCCCCATGTTGTGCGATCTCTGGCCATGTTGACCCTGCAAACTTTATCAGATCGTCACACCACCTTCGCTGAGGTCTACCTCGACGGCGATGTACTCCCTCTGGCGTCCAGTGACTGACGATCTTTGCCCTCCGGGTGCCTTCGTGCGACGTCCGGCCCACTCAAACTTCAGCCAGTTGTATTTTAAATCACCTTAATTCATTTGTCCTTTCTAAATAAACGTAATTATTTGCACAAAGGATCAGAAACAGCAAAAAAACAGAAATCCGTCTTCGTTGAAAAAAGGGAGAGCGCTATGTAAACTACTTTTTCCACAAATGTGGTTCTTCCCACACTAAGTTACCGTTGTGTTTGCAATGTATTAATGTGTTTAATTGTTTTAATACTACGACAAAGTAGGACCGCTTATGGGCTCAGCTGTCGCCGAAATACAGAGTAGGGTACAGGTAGAGAAATCAGTTTCATATTTAAGAAATTCTAGCCATTCGTGGATTAGCATTAGCAGTCGTTACTGGACGTCAAAAATCTGAAAGTCTGACACTGGTTGTCAGACTTACCAAGATTATCGTATTATGAGTACCTACCCACTAACTGGATTGTGGAGGTCAGATAGGCAGTCGCTTCATGTAAAATACTGATATTCATGAGCACCAGGTTAGACTGGAAGTCAACGTCAACTCCAACATGGTTGGGAAAAGGCTAGGTAGACGATGATGATATGATTTATTGAACAGGTACACAAAGAAATAGTAAAGACACCAGCACATCAAGCTACTAAAATGTGTCAAATTTCTTTAATAGATTTTAAACTTGATCGCTACAGCATAAGGTTCAAAGCTGATTGGGAAAATTTGACAGTTCCGGGTAGTTTGATGTGCTGGCGTCTGTACCGTTTTTTGTGAGTGACAGACAGACAGATTACCAATAAAAACTTGTGTTCATTAAAGTTGGTAGTAGACATTGACTGTTGCCCTAAAGTCTACCACAACTAATAGCATATTAATCCTCCTTTAGCGTTCCCACTGCTGGGATACAGGCCTCCTCTCTGAGAGGGGGAATGGGCCACCAAAATCTGTAATCCACCACGCGAGCCCAGTGCAGGTCGGTAGATGTCACATGTCTTCGAATTTTTTGTTCTAGGACATGCCGGTTTCCTCACGATGTTTTCCTTCACCGTTTTTAAGAGCAGTGATGGACTGGTGATGAAATAGACTATACAAAGTAAAGCGACTAAACTAACCAATTACTACTATTCTTCATGACTTTTGGAATTGAGTGACGCTTGCTTGAGCGTGTAATCTCGTATGTGATAGCTGGACCGTGGAGTTTCTTGCCTGCTCTTCTCGATAGGAAACGACCAATTGGATCCATGCACCTATACCTGCTGACGTTTCATAAGTGCCCATGTAGGTTTATGTTTTTTTTTCCGTTGTCCTATACTGACCCACTGCTGGGCAAAGGCCTCCCCCATATTCTTCCACCTTTCCTTGTACTGTGCCATCTCCGTTCAATCATCGGTTAGGAACGAGTCCAAATCGTCACGCCAGCGGTTCTTAGGCCTGCCTCGGTGAGGACGCCCGTCTTCAGGCACCCACTGTGTGACGACTTTGGCCCATCTGTCTGAATGCATCATTAAGTGTGCCCCGCCCAGTCCCACTTCAGCCTCGCAGAACCGCCAACATCGGCGATACCTGTCTTGGAGCGTATTGTGGTATTGCTAATTTGGCCATAGGTTAGGAGACGTAGGTTTATATGAAATAAAATATTTTGATTTTGATGCAACATTGTGAATAAATATTGTTCGCATTTATTATCTAATAATTTTTTACTGTACCACGGTTTTGACTTCCCATTTCATAATTCAGCGGCAGCCCCTGCACTACTCTGTACCCATAATATCAGATTCCCATCAATCAATAAGTCCTAGTGGCTTAATCGTCCCTCAAATATTAGCTCGGGGCTATAAACTGCTCGCTTGGCACCCATGGGGAACCCAAGGCTTTCTCTCACACCCCTTATAGGAAGCCATCTTGTTTTTATGTCACTTTTAAATAGAGAACAATTATTGTTTGACGTTAGTAAAAGTATCGGGTTTTGGGACTACTGGAGGGTAGATATTGTTTTACAGATAGTCCGAGGTGTACAGGTGCAATCTGTTCATGTAAGTTAATGTTTTCCGTAATATTTGTGATTTCTTTGTTTACCATTTTTGTGTATCAACCGCAGTCTTTTTAGGGTTCCGTACCAAAATGGTAAAACGGAACCCTGGCTTATGGTGAGACTCAGTCTGTCTGTCTGTCACAGCTGGATATCTCAAGAACTACTAATGCTATCAACATGAAATTTGGAATAGTTTTAGATGACATTTGCCCAACTATTTTGCAAATAAGAAAGAATTGAAAATATATGTATATTTTTTGCAACAGGGACTGAAAGGGGTTCTGAAAAATTCGAAGTGGGGATACTAGGGCATGTGGGGTATCAAAGTCAAAACATTTATTTCAAGTAGGCACTTAAAAGGCACTTTTGAACGTCAAAAATTACGAAAAAATAGAATTGATTCTAGTCGCCCATTCCAAAAGATAGTTTTCGTATGGAGAAGAATGGGCAAGAAACTCCACCGTTACTCTTTTAAAATGTTTTACAATATTTTGTATACATTAATTATATAATAATATGTGAAGACGATGCACCTAAAATAAAATAAAATGACTATACCAAAATAGGTAAAAGAATTAAAAATGAAAACATGACATAAATTAATTATCTAATAGATACATGGTGCTCACATATTTACAAACATGGCAAAAATAAACGATTTTCATTAAAATAAAAAATTACAAGTAATAAGTCAGGGTGTGAGTTTAAGTAATTACAGAATATAAATCAACGTCAAAAAAAAGAAGAAAGAATCAATTTTACAATTAAATTACCAACCAGTTTGATTTTGTCTAGACTCTAGATTGTCCTATGGAGCACTGCAGGACCAGCATGTTTCCAAGCGTTCTTATCTTGGATATAATCTTCTAATTTATAGTATGCTTGTTTACAAAGTGTACGTTTAATATGAGTTTTAAATTTTCTTTCATTTAATTGCAATATATCACAAGGTATTTTATTGTAACATTTAACACAGTACCCCATAAAAGATGTATTTACTTTGGCTAATCTAAAAAATGGTTGATGTATTTTATCTTTATTTCTAGTATTAAAATTATGTCTATCGCTTATTTTATTAAAAAGTTGTGGATTTTTTCTAACATACATAATATTTTCATAAATAAATTGGCAAGGTACCGTCATAATATTAATCTTTTTAAAAAGTTCCCTGAGAGATTCGCGGCGACGTAGATTATAAATGGCTCTGACAGCTCTCTTTTGCAAAATAAAGATGGATTCAATGTCAGCAGCTCGACCATTCATATTCATTACGGCATTCATAGTAAAATGCCGTACGACATTAAGCTGTGAAAGTAGCTAAAATAGACTAAGCGCGCGGTTTCTACATCAGTTAATTGTCTAATCTTTCTAACAGCATAAGCGGCCGAGCTAAGCCACCCCGCAAGAGATGTTATGTGAGGTCCCCATTGTAATTTCTCGTCTAGCGTGATTCCCAGAAAAACCGCTCGATCAACAAATTCCAGTTTTTCTCCATTAAGTAAGATGTCGCATTCGCTACTTCTAACATTAGGTAATTTAAATCTAATGCATTTGGTTTTCATTTCATTCAGTACCAAATTATTTACCGTGAACCAATCTTGGACCTGAAGAATAGAGTTATTCACATCGTCAAGATTTTGTGTCTATCTTAAAGATCAATGATGTATCATCTGCAAATAACACCATCTTCGGTTGATTTTGAAGTAATTGGGGTAAATCATTAATGTAAACTAAAAAGAGGAATGGACCCAATATCGAACCTTGAGGAACACCTATTGTCATTTCAGACCCTAATGAGTTTACGCCGTTTACTTGAACTTTAACCTTTCTATCTTTCAGGTATGATCTAAGCAAATCAAGTGCTGTTTTTCTAATTCCATAGTGCTCCAGTTTCATCAGAAGTGCAGTGCTTCATGGTTTACACAATCGAACGCCTTAGAGAGGTCGCAAAAGATTCCAATGGCATCTTTTGCTTCTTCCCAGGCATTAAAAATGTTCTTTATTAGGGTAACACCGGCGTCAGTAGTGCAACGCCCTTTGGTGAAACCGTACTGGTGTTCATGAAAGATGGAATTTTTATTAAAGTGACGTAACATTTGATTGAGCATCAACTTTTCAAACACCTTACTGAGAACTGGCAGAATTGAGACAGGTCTATAATTGTTAGGTTCTTTACTATCACCGGATTTGAACAATGGTACAACTTTACTACACACATCAAAAGTGTCTAGGGATCAAGCATTTTTATGCGGATTTCTTGAGATTGAGATGTGGCTTTGTAATAAATTTATGATTTTATAAATTTATATGGATCCTTTTTGGTGCATTTCATAATTTGAATCAGGAACTGTGAATCAAATTCGAGTAAAAGATGAAAATCAGCTGTCAATATTTTCCCTATAAAAACATACAACGCATTGAAGACATTATTAGTGCTACTGTTTCCCTACTACTGATTAAAACCAACGTTATTATGGAGCGGCGACGTCATTTAAGCAGGGAAGAAATGCTCAGAGCCGTGGGAATGATAGAAGCTGGTTCCCGGCAACGTACTGTGGATTTAGCTCTGAATACAAGTCAGAGTGTTATCAGTCGACTTTGGACACGTTACCGAAGCACTGGTACCGTGGCTGAGCGCCATGGAGGACGGTATCGCTGCACCACACGGAGACAAGACCGATACATTCAAATCTTAACTCGAAGAGCTCCAACAATAACCGCCATGATGTTAGCCGTGAGGCTTCATCACTCTTCAGGGAACTTAATTAGCGACCAAACAGTCAGAAACCGCTTGCATGAAGTGAACCTTCATTCCCGAAGACCGCTACGGGTACCACCTATAGCAATGCACAATCGTAGGATTCGATATCAATGGGCTCTTGAACACAGAAATTGGGCAGAAGAACAATGGCGTTTCGTGTGCTTTTCTGATGAGTCTCGTTTTGGTATGAGACCGGATACAAGACGTATACGACACTGGAGAACCCCTGGACGCCAACAGCGATTAAAATCCTGCCAGGAAGTCCATCCTTATAGTGGTGGAACCATCATGGTATGGGCGGGTATTTGGATCGGCGGAAGAACTGAGTTGATTTGGATCAGAGGCAACTTCAACGCTCAAATTTATGCTGAGACGATTGTATCAGACGTCATCGTTCCTCTACAAGTGCAAATCGGTCCCTTATTTCAGTTAATGCATGATAATGCACGACCGCACACCGCAAGAGTTGTAAGACAGACTCTCGCCGCAGCTAACATCAATGTCCTGCCCTGGCCTGCTCAGTCGCCAGACTTGAACCCGATTGAGCATGCATGGGATATGCTACAGAGAAGAGCTCTGCCGAATATGGAGGGTATCCAGTCGCAAGAAGACCTTTTTTTGTTGTTTTGAGTATGCCAAACCGATGTTCTTGTGTTGTTAGTGTTCGCGGTAGAAACACGGATTATTAATTGTTTAAGTTACCCAATAAAATTTAAAAAAAAACTGTTATTTCAGTCTTTTTTCGAACTTTTGTGAGTGGTTCAAATGTCAAAAATCCCTTTATTAGGAAAATGGCAAATTTCTTTATTAATGCAAAGGTGACTTGGTTTATCGTTACTGTGACAAACGAAAACACTTTATTTGATGAATCCTTAAAGAAAATTTTAATTAATATCAATCAGGAGAAAAGTTATTGCAAAAATATATGTTGATCCCTAGACACTTTTGATGTGTGTATGTTTCATAAGATCCGGAAAGACTCCTTGATCAACACTGGTGTTAAATATGAAAGCTAAATAGGGCGCAATGGTTTCGATGAAAGATCTACACACTTTTACAGACATTCCCCAGAGATCTTCTGTTGATTTAATGTTAAGATCTTTAAAAGCTTTTATAACAGCCTGAGGGTCTGTGTGCTGAAACCTAAACTCCAAAGGGCATGCCTTTACATTCTTTTTAAGTAAGGCAGCAGAAAGCGTGGGGGATGAATTTAAAGCTTCAGTAGTTTTAAGGGGAATATTAGAAAAAAAGTTTTCAAATTCCTGAGCTATTTCTACATCTGAGTTGATGGGGCCATGTGCAGTATCTAAATTAAATTCAGTATTACGCTGTTTTTTCCTACCTGTTTCGGTATTTATTATTTGCCAAGTAGTATTTATTTTATCATCAGCTGATTTTATTTTATTGCTAATATAAAGAGCTTTAGCTATTTGACACACACTTTTAAAAGTTTTTGAATATTTTGCAACATACTGATGAAAGTTTGTATTATTCATATGTTGCTTTAAGCCATAGAGTTCAAAAAGTTTTTCCCTGCTTTTACGAATTCCTGGAGTCGCCCAGTCACTAAATAAAAACTTAGTGTAAATACTTTTAGTTTTTAGTGGAAAAGTGTTATTAAACTGCGCGTTCAATATTGAAAAAAACTCGGCGTAGAACTCATTTGTGTCACCTATATTATTAAAATTCTGATCACATAATTTACTGGCCAAAGAATTATCATATGAAAGGGCGCAGTTTGCACATTCTCAAACGTTGTTTATTTTAGGCCGCATAGTTTTCAACTTTTGATGAAAAATAGTAAAAAAGTACCGGTCTCCCCTTTTCTCCGAAGTTTGCAAAGTGAAAAATCTGAAATTATTCTATGTGATAGAAGTTTATCTTAAGATTACAGGAAAAACAAAACGATGTCTCTAAATAGCACGCTTTTTCAGAAATCATCAACTAAAGTTACATTAGTTCCACTATCGGTCAAGAGATGGCATTGACATAAAACTGCAATATTCTACACCGCAGTGCACAGTGTTAAAATTCTCTGATGAATATAGGCCTCGCCGAAGAAAATTTAAAAACATATTTTACGGAATCCTCGGTGCGTGAGTCCGACTAGCTCTTGTTTCAAAGCACATAGGTACCTAATCTCTTTTACAATTTAGGAAGAATGGCTCTTAGGTAGGTACACTTCTCTCTAACCCTTCGTGAATTACAGCGGGGTAATTGCGTAACACACTATCAGTAGCAATGGCTTTCATTTGACAGTTCAACAACATTCATTGCGTATTTACGTTGTTGAACAGATACATTTTTCGAACAAATGAAGCACTGGATTAGCAATATCCTTCAAAATGATTTAGATTGAGATTGATAGTGTGTGGGATACTGGTGTGATGTTATTCTATGCTCTTTTTAAATCACACTCACACTAATATTATAAAGGCGAAAGTTTGTGAGTGTGTTTGTGTGTGTTTTTATAAAATAAGTGGTGGCAGGTGTAAGATTACATTCCGTATTTCAGGGTTGATCCCTTTGCAGGTAAATGTTGAACATTTTCATTAGTAGGTACTACACTCCCTTAAATCACTATGTCCTTACGTGTCATCCTGTATAAGAAATCTATAACAGGCTTTATTATAATGTGCCTATCAGTGTAGTTTTCATACTTTTCTTTTACGTATATTCGTTTTAGATAAGCAAACTTCTAAATGTTATATTTCTATTTTTCTTCTAATTGTTACATTTCCAACTTAAATTGCAATACTCTTTTTCAAATATTCGCACACTTCCTAGCGTTAAAGCCGACACGATCATTGGGCTGTAAAGATAGCCTGCAAGCTGCAAGCTGTAGCCTGTAGGCTGCTCTATTCATAGACCTCGGCTAGGCTTGTAAGATGAACCTTTTGTTCTTGGCGGTACAGCTTGCTCGATGCTTTCATGGTGCCTTTGAGGAAAATAGTAGCTGGCATACTATCGACTAAAGACCTTACCTACTTACTTTTTTAGGAGCTGATTTTTTCAACGCCAGATATTTTTATCCGAGAAATAATGCCAGATATTTTTATCCGAGAAACAATGCCAGTTATTTTTATCCGAGTAGTAATTTTTATTTTTTTACAGCTTTTTCATACAGGATAAATTTGAAGTTGAAAAAATTGCATCAAGGCGGAGATTTCTTGAAAACGGTCAAAAAGTATCTTAAACCGTAAATAAATTTGACCCAAAAAAAAGGATATTTTCAAGTCTTATTTTAGTGCAGTGATGGAACTCAAATCATAATTAAACATACATTAATGCATCAAAAAAATCTTCAAATACACCTCTTGATTGTCTTTAAAAGCAGTTTATCCTTACATTAACAATTTTAATTATAATTAAAAATATGCCATTACATTTTTAATGCCAAACTGCATTCAGTGATGGATTATTTATTATTAAATAGTTTTTGTACATTGTAATTATAATTGCTTCATATTTTGCAATAATTTACCAGTTTTGTGTTATCGCGCTTCTCTTTCTTTTCTATGCAGTCTTTAGGTCTTTTTGCTGGATTGTGATAGGAAAGGAGCATGCATCTTTGGTGTACATGTCCCATTACAAACACGAATAGCACTTAGGCATTACAGATAGGAAAATCGGAACTATCTGTCGGAAAATTCAAATTGTCCAATGTTTGAATTTCAAGATGGCGTTTACATTAATGGATGGCGGTTCAACCTAGTTCAGGCAATTTATCAACCGTGGTTTATTTTAATTGGTAAATTGGTCCCTTTTATAAATAAACGATTTTTATTTTATTTTGACGACTCTTTCAGATATTTTAGTCGCTATCTTTTATTTATTTTTTGTTGTTTAAGGTTCCGTAGTAAATATTAATTTTAATGATGTCAAATTCCCTTAAAAATCCAAACACACCTGACAGATGTCACCACATACCTCACAAGTACCTATCGACACAAATAAGGAAGGGAACGCCACCCGAACAGCATAAACAAACACCCCCAACTATTTATGTGCGCGATAATGTTGTAAACTGCATGTTTACGTTTGTGAATGTGTTTACAAAATTCTGAGGAGGGGGGCGTCAGCCGGAAGTGGCGGAAGTGACGGGCAGTGTATCATACAGGGGCGTAAGGTGTTACACTCGCTGTCATGACGAACGCGTGTTAAGTTATGAGGTCTTGGTGTCGTAATGTATTGTTATTATGTTGTGGTTGGAATTTGTTTAGTTTATTTTATATATTGTATTGTCTGTGTGGTGCCGGACTTAAAGAATACCACCACCCCTTACTTCCCGTGGGTGTCGTAAAAGGCGACTAAGGATCGTACCGGAGAATGGGCAGCAGCGTTCTCTATGTATTGCACCATCATACCATACTGCGATCGCCAACCCGCCTGCCAAGCGTGGCGATTATGGCAAACCCTCCCAAAATTGGGGGAGGCGTATGTCCAGCAGTGGACGTCTATCGGCTGAAACGACGATTTTATATATTACTAACTGAGCCCCGCGGTTTCACCCGCATAAGTGTCGATCCCGTGGGAATATCAGGATAAAAACTATCCTATGTCCTTCCCCGGGATGCAATCTATCTCTCTGCCAAATTTTATCGAAATCTGTTCAGTGGTTTAGGCGTGAAAAGGTAACATAAAGACAGGCAGAGTTACTTTCGAATTTATAATATTAGTATGGATTATGTTAGTATGGATTAGTAGTGTCCTAGTTTGTAGTGTTTAATAGCTGATTCGATGCTCCTGCTGAAAAAAACTGACCGATGAACATGAATTCTACACCATACATATCTACTTCTACATACATCTTTTGCCAAGGAACATCTATTTTCTGTTTTGTATAATAGTGAAAATATACATATATGGTAAAATAGTAATAAGATGAACATTAACTATACCTACTTACAGAAAAAAAAGTCACAGAACTCAACGAAAAAGCCTTTGATACACTCGGCAATATAATCAAATTTTATTCAACTCATATAGACGAGTTTTATCATCGCCGCTATCACAATAAGCTATAGATTTCTCATTTTATCCTACAAAATACACTGAAGGGTACTAAATGTGCTCCGGCGCATATATACGGCTATATTATTCTGATCAGAAGCGATTCTGAATGAGGTTGAATGTTTTTTCTTCGACTTCTAAATGCCAATTGTATTTTCTGTGTGCTTATGAAAATGTGTGTTTGAGATATTGTGCTTTGTTGTGATTCTCGGGGCCTAAAAAGGCCACTTTGGCAGAATCATAAAAGGATAACATTATGAATTATAATATGGCGAAGACAGTCCGTGCTTTTCTTTTTTTCGCTGCACTACGTATTTATAATCAAAGAGATTGGGATTGGATTTGGATTGGCATGATTGGTATTTCAGCACAGACAAAAAAAAATAACTGAAAAATCCTTCACCAAAGGGATTTGATACGATTAACTTAACAGTTAACTGTCCATTATGATTCATAATGTTATCCCTTTATGATTCTGCAAAAGTGGCCATTTTAGGCCCCCTGTTAGATAAACGGGTGTTTTAAGTTTAGTTAGGGATCTCTAAGTTGATGTTAGAAACTTCTCCATAGGTGAGGTAGAGATGCCTCATTTTGCACTTATCTTGATGTTTGTACGAGGTCTCGGTGTATCCTACGTTATAGTAAAGGAAGTACAGTACATTGATAATTTTAAACATTGGATACTTTTAATCGTGAAAAGTTAAACAGCTCTTTCAGAAGCCTTGTTGGAATCTCATTTTAACCAGATTTGGCTGATTGATTATACATATGATTTATACATAAATTCACTGCAAAATTACTGGGAAATGCCAGTGTTTAAAACTCAGAGTTAGAATAGCTGATAGTCTATCTATATACAACGTTATTTTTAGTATAAGCGAAACCTGAATATAGTTTGTTCAGAATAAGTAACTGAATCGATTCCAATAATTTTTACCCCATGTTATATTTTGTCCCAAAAATATTTAAAAGAGGTTAAAAGTTGGACTCCGAGCGACACTAAGTAGGTTATCCAATCTCCGCGCCGAATGGTTAAGTACCTAGGTACTATTATCAATGAGCGCAAGATGGCGCGGCGCAAGCGGCGCGGTGAGCATGTTTTTGTACGGACAAACAGGTAACTTAACAAGCTTATAACTTTGTGATTTTTCATGATACAGTTTTGAAAGTTTGTACATATTCTTTACTAAAAAATACTAGACACGTGTTTCGGGTTTCGCATATACTTACTACAAATAATATTGTATATAAAATTCAAAGTCCTGACTGACTGATATATCAACGCACAGTCTAAACCGTTGGTCCTAGAGACATGAAATTTGGAGGATGTGTTCTTTGTGAAGAGTAGAACTATAAATTAAACTATAAAGTAAATTCCTACCCTAAGAGGGTGAATGGGGAGGGTAAAATTTCACGCGGACGAAGCGGGCAGAAGCTACTTGAGCATAATGCTCCAAGACAATCATAAAATAGAAGGCCTAAGCACGCTTGCAGTTTTCAAAACAAACTTAAAAACATCCCTATGTTATCATTATCTGCCTAGCCTTTTCCCAACTATGTTGGAATCGGCTTTCATCAGGTTGCCGGCACCCTTATTTTGTAACACACTATCAATCACAATCAGAATCATTTTGAAAGATATTCCTATCCATTGCTTCATATGTTTGAAAAATTTGTCTGCTATACAACGTAAATAATGCAATGAATGTTGTTGAACTGTCAAAATGAAAGTCATTCCTACTGAACCCCAAAGCGTGGTCACTGACGGACTGAATAGAAAAGAATGAGAAGCGTAGAAAAAGAAGTAATTTATTGCAAAATATGAAGCAATTTTTTAATTACAAAAAATCTATTGTTTGGACTAAACAATTAAAACACTAGTATTTTAGTATGTTGCTTGTAGAATCATCTGACAAAAAAATCTGAATTATTGCATGTAAGTACCTATATGTCGGAAATACGTCATTCATTTGACTATTCGGAACGTCAGCGCCATCTGGTGGCGCTGGACAGAGTCTAGCCTGAGTCCGTGGAGGGGTCGAGGAGAGCGAGCTTCGAGGTGGAGCGGCGGACTTGACCATTGGACATCGGACGGACAACATGTGCTCAGACACTGTCGCGCGTTCCGTATCGTTGAGTGTGTATCTACAGTGTGTGATTTGCTAGTGTAATTAAACTGTTCGTGAAATTATAATCTGATTTGAACTGCAAACTGTTTTTCTATTGCGCAATAACCAACACTACCCATAGTACGCCCACAATATATATTAAAATATGCCTGATGATAACGAGACACATTATACCTTCTCCGACATACATATATTAGTATGGTTTTTATTGTAAAACGAAAGTTTTTAAAGGTATCTTCATGATTATTTTCTATCGCATCAAATTTGTTGTATTATGTTTTCAACACACTATCTACCTAGCATTTATTCTGAAGAATACCATATATTTTTCTGATTTTGTTAACTGTTGTAGTTGATCATACTTTTATTGCTTCTAAAACTTGTGTTTTTTTTTTGTTTAGGTCCTTAACATGGAGCGACTGCCTATCTGACCACCACAACCCAGATACTGGTATCCCTATGTTATAACGTACTCAATTCAGTAACAAACAAAGTTATTATCCGTGCACATTAACATAATGTTTGTCAGTCAGGCTCAGTGTTATGTGTCCCCAGCTTTAGTGATATCGCTTCATGGCTATCACATTATGCTGCGTTTTTCGTCGTAGCTTTATTTGTTTGCTATTTCAGTGACTATTTGGCGATGCGATGGTGCTTTCATCTTTCATCAATCTTGCTTTCAATTGGACAATTTTATTTTCTTGTATCAGTATTAATCATATTACTGACAAATGCGTGCACTGACAGGACGTCCAATCAAATCTGTGTGGTTCTTTCTTCACAAGACTATTTCAGACACTAATCTACATGGTCCTCAATCTGATCTGGCCAAGATTATGTCTGGACTTTAAAAGAGACTGTGACCTCCGAGTTTGTTTCGGCCTTTCTTTTCATAGAAGTCAGCTAGAAAACGCCTCCCTCATCTAGTTTTTAAAATATAACTGACGTTTAAAAGTGGTTGTACAAACCTACTTATAGAAATAAAATCATTAATAATTTCATACATTTTCAGGCTGAAAATGTATTATTACTTTTAAACAATGATCCTCTCTAAATACAACATTCAATATTATTATCTTTATTTAAATTCATTGATAAATGATAAATTAATATCTGTGAATAATATTCACGTAAGCTATGCTAATATTTAAAATAATAATAATAATATGTACATTTATATGAAAAAATAAGTAAAATAATCATAGGGCATCAAAAAATTCGTCCACATCGCTGTCAACAGGAACAATGCCCAAAAGGCTTTGCCACGTTGAATGGCAATGCTAATTCTCTGGCCAAGAAATAGGCCAGCCCTCTGGTCACGTGAAGAGTTGACTAACCGCTTGGCGATATCTCGATAAACCAAGTGGGCACTCGGACCCCATGGCCCTAGTGTTTCAACCCCAAACGGCTCGAACATATAAATCCCAATCAGGCTGCAATATTTTCGCCGTTTGAGGTTTTCTGCACCTGCAGCAGCCGCCTCAGCACAGCCCACCGTGCTAGGAAGATGGGATGGCGCGAGGGTGTCGACACATGTTGCAGCCCACACCAAAGGTCTGCCTAACTTCCAGGGCAATTAACTTTTTATTGAGAAGTTATACATTACTACCTAACTAATACTAAGAGCCAAAACTTCTCCCTCCCGTCTTTCTTTCAACGACACAATAACATCTAAACAGACCTATTAATAGAAAAAACTTAATAAACTATAAAAACCACATCAATTTCATCAACCTCATCCCCCAAACAGCTCCTATTACGTCAGAGAATACAAATAAAAAACCTACAAAGAAATCTCTGGTACAATGCAAATGGTTCTAACGGTTTATTAGAAAACCGTTCTTTTGTCGCCACTCGACTCAATTCAATTCTTGAGAATAGAGCCCTTCGCAATAAAATCTTACGCCTACGTTTGATATGCAAAATTCTTCGAACGCGGGGTATACGGGAGCGGATTCTGGTTAACGTGTTAATTAAATTGTAGTAAATGAATAGACTGTAGGTTTGTAGAAGTCAAGTAATGACGGATTTCAGGAAAATTCCATTGTTATAGTATTATTATTATTCTAGTACATCCTTGTGCTACAAAGGCTGAAAAGCCGAAACTGTTTTTTAAAGTGTGTCATCCCACTCACCGGCGAACCATCACAAGAAAGACTGAACCTGTGGCGAGACAGTGCTTCCTTACCCTAACCATTCGTCCCAAACGCTGAAGACCTCCTAGACATGAGTTACCTTGGTTAACCTGGAAGTCTTTAAACAGACTCCGGACCCAGGTTGGCCGAAGCAAGGTAAACCTGTTCAGGTGGAGATTCATAGACGACTCCGCCTTGGAGTGTAAATGTGGTGCTGTTCAAGAACTGCACGTTACAGGAACTGGTGGACGCTGGTGATGGCGCCAAACAAGTAGCCGAATTCTGGGCCGAGTCCATTTAGATTGCTATCGACTCGCTAAGAAGAAGATTCTAATAGAACCATCACACATATCACACAACCAGCATCAGAGCATTCTTATAATTGCATCTAGAAAAGTAGTTTTGAAAATTTATATTGCAATTAAACTATGGGTAGTGTTTTGTTGTGGTTTCAACAAACTTTGGATTTTTGGGGCTTATTTATAAATTTTTGACGGTTAAACGGGTCTTAACTTTAATCATCGTTTATAAATAAAGGGGTTATTTTCTAGGTAGCAACATAAGGGAGCTTTGATTAATCATGTTTCTTTAAAGTTTAAACGGTTTCACAACAATAATTCGATGAGAATGTAGACAGCTATATTTAAGCTTTCTCGAAGATTTTGTAACTCTTTCTATTCTCGCGCAAACTTCCCAGCGAATTTCCCTACGAATTTCCCCGAATACAGAATAAGCACACCCAATAACATAGCGAATAAAAAGAGTTGATTTTCGATTTGGATACAGAGCGGGCGCCGGGTGGCAATTCCGTAGATCTCGCTGATACACGCTCGCATGGGAAATCACTAGCGCTCGCGAATGCAAATTTAACGCAACGCCGAAATCGGTGTTGAGAATAGGTACCTACTCGTTGATGTTCGTAGGACGAGATTGATTTTCGAAGGGAAGAAAGGAAATCACTCTGTGATTAAATACCTTCAGAGAAGAGTGAAAACCCATATTTGTAGGTACCATAAGTTTTCATGGCAGCATTGTCAGTTAGGTGGACCGACGACCTAAAGGAAGGTGGCTGGTACGGACTGGATGCAGAAGGTGGAGGGACAGGGAGAGGCCTATGTCAAGCAGTGGACTGCGATACGCTGAGTTGATCGATTGATTGATACATACTTGATGGATTTCATCATCATCATCATCATCATTTCAGCCGAAAGACGTCCACTGCTGGACATAGGCCTCCCCCAATTTTGGGGAGGTTTGCCATGATCGCCACGCTTGGCAGGCGGGTTGCCTATCGCAGTATGGTATGTGGTGTAATGCATGCATGGTGGGCTGCTGCCCATTCTCCGGTCTCCCTTAGTCGACTTTTACGACACCCACGGGAAGTATGGGGTGGTGCTATTCTTTAAGTCCGGCACCACACAGACATCCTTGATGGATTTATGTCGTCTTAATTTGATTACCACGTTGGTCTGGTGGTCGCAAGAGCTACTGCTGAGCATGAGGTCCTTTTTTTTTTTTTTTTTTTTTGAGGATGGGAAATCATCAAATGACTCCTCCCGCTCTGGGTGGAGCGGAAGGGAGTGTCAGACTCTTACTGACTAAAACCCACCCGTGTTCCTTCCTTAGCCCTTTATGTTCCGGGCCAGCGGTAACCCTTTCGGAAAATCCCGCTGACCCGGCAGGCTTCGGCCTTAAGGGGCCCCTCCTCGATGCTGACATCTCTTTGAGGCGCGCGTGGAACACGTACGCGCCGTCCGGCACGGGCCTGGTCCTGATCGGGCGGTGAGCTACCCATTACTCTCCGCCCGCAGGCCCGCGCCTACGGTGGCCGGGAGTCGTCACGCGGCTCCCGACGCCCGGAGCGTCTCCCGCGGCGGCTGGGACGGGAGGCTCTCTCCCTGAGCCGTTCCGCCACCTCCTTCGCTAGCATGACTGCTTCGCAGAAAGAGGTGACTGCCTCCCACTCCCTCTCGCCCCGGACCATGGCTTGCACCAGGGCCGGACGCGAGAGGTCGCCGTCGCTGCCAATCGCCTCTACGAGGACACGGCGGTGCTCCGCCCAAGCGGGGCAGACCTCCACCGTGTGCTCCACCGTGTCCTCTGGGCGATCCTGGCAATGGTGACACCCGGGCGTTTCCTCCCGCCTGATGATGTGCAGGAACCTCCCGAAGCTTCCGTGTCCGGTGAGGACCTGCGTCAGGCGAAAGGTGAGGGCGCCGTGGCGCCTCTCTAGCCACTCCTCAAAGAGGGGTCTTATCGCCGCTATCGCGGCGTGCCCTGCGCTGGGTTGCGACAGTCGCTCTTTCCATGCCGCCATGAGATCGCGCCGGAGATCCGTCCGCTCCGCAGCGATTTGCCGCGGAAGCGGATCCTCCCCCCGGCGTAGTGCCTCCGCGCGCCACTCATACAGGCGCGCGAGGACTATCGCCTCCAGATCCCATGGCGGCAGTCCGGCAAGGAGGCATGCCGCCTCGCCAGAGATCGTGCGGTAGCCCCGGATAGCCCTTATGGCTACCACCTTCTGGGGCGCGTTCAGGTAGTGGGCGGCTCGCCGCCGCAGTGAACGCGCCCACACCGGGGCCCCGTATATGGCCATGGACCGCACGACCCCCGCGTAAAGCCTCCGGCAGGAGGCGTTTGGCCCCCTCAGGTTGGGCAAGAGCCGCTTGAAGGCGGCCCCGGCCCGTTCCAGTTTGGGGGCCAAACGTCGGAAATGCTCCACGAAGTTCCACCGGCTGTCGAGGACGAGACCCAGGTATTTCATCGTCATCCCGACGCCGATGTGAACCCCTCCTACCGTTAGTTGGGATCCCGATGGCGGCGCGTTCCGGGGCCCATGAAACGACATGGCCTCGGACTTGTGCAATGCCACCTCGAGACCCAACTGCCGGATCCTCTCCACGACTATCGCAACCCCGCGTGTCATCGCGTCGGCCGCCGCCTGATGCGACCTCCCCTGCGCCAGGACCAGCGTGTCGTCAGCGTAGCAAACCACGCTGACGCCATCAGGGAGGTCGGCGCGCAGCACCCAGTCGTACCCGATGTTCCACAGAGGCGGCCCCAGGACCGATCCCTGTGGGACACCGCACGACATCTCTCGCCGGTTCCACTCCCCATCGCGACCGGGGTAGCTGACGGCTCTTTCCGTCAGATACGCCTCGACTAGTCGACGGAGGTAGGGCGGCACCCGGTGATACCGGAGTGCCTCCACAATGGTGCTCCAGGGCAGGGTGTTAAACGCGTTGGCGATGTCGAGTGACACCGCCACGACGACCCTACCCCGGGACACCGCGTCCCCCGTCGTGAGGGCTCTCACGCGCATGATGGCGTCCACCGTCGAGCGCCCCTTGCGGAAACCGAACTGGCTGTCCGCAAGATCCGGCCCCGTCCTCACCAGGTGCCCGACGAGGCGGCCCGCAATCACTCTCTCAAAGAGCTTGCCGACCTCGTCGAGCAGCACGATGGGCCGGAATGCGGACGGAGAGTCCGCAGGGCGCCCTGGCTTCCGAATGAGGACCAGCTTCCCCGTCTTCCAACGGCGTGGAAACTGGCCTCTCTCCAAACATGCGCTTAAGAACGCCTCCAGTCGAGGCCCGAGAGCCCCCGAGGCCAGGACCCAGGCTTTACCTGGCAAGCCGTCGGGTCCTGGGGCGGTATTTTTGGCCTTCAGCCTTCCCACCGCCGCTCTCAGTTCTACCCCGGTCACAGCAGGGATGTCGTCGTCGTCCGCGTGGTCCGCTTCGGGCACCGCAATTGGCGGAGCCATGGGCGGGGGAGTGTGCTCCCCCCGTGAAGGGAACAGAGCGCTCACCACCTCCTCCACCAGCTGGGGGCGGAGACTCTGCGTCAGCGGGGGGGCCCAGGTGCGGAGTTTATTCCGCACCATTTTATAAGGGCGCCCCCACGGATCTCTGTTCAGAGTCTCCACCATTTCCTCGCGGGCCACATCCTTGGCCCGCTGGATAGCCTCTTGGAGGGCGGTCTTCGCCGCTCTGTACCCCTCGTACAGCTCCGCCTCCGTGGCTTCCGCATCCGGAGGGCGAATGCGGAGCCTGCGGTGCCTGGTGTAAAGGTGTCGCGCATCGACGCACGCCTTGCGTAGTGTCTCCACCTCCTGCGACCACCAGTACACCTGACGTCGGGCGCGTCCTGGCCGGACTCGGGGCATTGCCACGTCACAGATCTCGGACATGGCCTCCCGGAACCACTCCGCCTCATCGTCGATGTTGGCAGGCCTGTCCGGTGATGACACCCAGGCCTGCACGATCGAGGCTTCCAGGAGGAGCTCCCGGTCCAGCTGCTTCAGCGCCCACCGCGGACCACTCGGGGCCTGTTGGACCAGCGCGCTAGAGGTCTGGGCGGAGACGTCGAACCGGATATACCGGTGATCGGAGTAGGTCTCCACCCCCTCCATGACGCGCCAGTCAATGACGCGTTGTGACTGAGCGGGGCTGCCGAACGAGATGTCCACCACGGACTCACCCCGCATCCGCACACACGTGGGAACAGAACCCCGATTTAGGACGACCAGGCCTGTTTCCAGAGCCCAGTCCTCCACCATCCTGCCCCGCACATCCGTGTAACGGGAACCCCAGGCCAAATTCTTGGCATTGAAGTCCCCGAGCACTAGCACGGGGAAGGGATGGTTTCTGGCGACGACGACACTCAACTCTGTTAAAGAGTTGTGGAACTCGGCGAGAGTTCGGTTCGGAGAGAAGTACACCCCCACTACTACTATCTCTCCGAACCGTGCTGCTACGCACCCCTGTCCCTTCGTGACGCATTCGAGCGACGGGGTGCCGGCGGCGGCCGACGAAAGTATGGCCACTGAGCCGCTCAGGTCCTCCACCCAGTCGTCCCTGGGCGGGACAAAGTACGGCTCAGCGACCACGGCGATGTTAATCGACCACTGCGCCACGCTCTGGAGCAACAGGTCCTGAGCGCAGGCGCAGTGGTTGATGTTCGCCTGGAGGAGGCGTAGGGGAGCCATTACTCCTCCATTTCAGCCCCCTCCCGGGCCCCTTGTGAGGGCCCCTCGACGATGGCGGCGGCGGCAGCGGCGGCAGCGGCGGTGGTGGTGGCGGCGGCGGTGGTGGTGGCGGCGGCGGCGGCGGCGGCGGTGGTGGCGGCGGCAGCAGCGGCGTTGTTGGCGGCGGCAGCGGCGGCGGCGACGGTGGTGGTGGCGACGGTGGCGGAGGGCCTGCCTTTCCTCCTGGTTCCGGTGGGTGGAGCGCAGGACTTGCTCCCCGCCCGGTGATCGGCC
Organism: Mesoligia furuncula; assembly: GCA_916614155.1. Taxonomy (NCBI): domain Eukaryota; kingdom Metazoa; phylum Arthropoda; class Insecta; order Lepidoptera; family Noctuidae; genus Mesoligia; species Mesoligia furuncula. Next base: position 16,078,427 of record OU744813.1, on the reverse strand, counting down.
GGCTTGCCAGCAGCCGCACATGCGAAGCAGTGCGGCGCGGCGTTACACGAGCCGGCCTTATGTCCGGGCTGACCGCAGCGAAAGCACAGTGTGCTGCGGTCCACCTCCGAGGTGCACTGGATGCCAACGTGGTGTCCCACAAGGCATCGGTAGCACCTCAGAGGCTTGGGTTCCAGCAGTTTAACCTGCGCTGAGACCCAGCCCACCAGAAGCCTTCGGCCCTCCACAATTGTTTTGGCCGCCGTCACGGGGCAGCTTACCGTTACGGTTCGCATCCCCGCGAAGTCAGGACGTATGGTGCCCGCCTTCACCTGCTCGGCCAGACACCCGCCCGTCCTGACGACGGCGGCCACCACCTCTTCCTCCGTAACGGAGTCATCCAGGCCCAAGATGCGCATGTCCGCGCACTTGACGGGCCTGGAGACCCGAGCCTCGTCCGCATCGAGGGACGCCCTTAACTTCTCAGCTAGGGCGTCAGCGGTGGGGCCACTTGTCGCACCGGGGATCTCCAGCATGCGGGCGCCAGTGGCGGTCACCCTGTGCCGGAGGCCCCCGGTGATCCCCAGCTCCCGGAGGTCCACCGTCTCCCTTGCCTTCGAGAGCACGTCACGGTACGTGACGCCCCTTTTGACCGCGTCCGGCTGTAGTGTTATTACTACAGCCGCGGTCTTCGGGGCGCGGAGCCTAGCCGCGACGGCTCTCTCCTTGCGGCGCCGCCTCTGCGCCTTTTTTCTGGCCGCCTTGGCCGCCTTCTTCTTCTCCCCGACCACCTGCCATTCGGCGTCGGTCGTGGGAGGAGTGGGAGGGTTTTGGGGGCGGGGCGTTGGCTCTGGGGCCTTCACCTCCCGTGCCGGTCTGCCCCTCTTCCGGGCCTGCGCCGGGGTGTTGCCGGTAGGCGCCGGGGCCCCGCCAGCCGGCGCTGGCGCCGGGGCTCCTCCAGCCGACGCCGGTTTGGCCGACGCCGGTTTGGCCGACGCCGGTTTGGCCGACGCTGGTTTGGCCGACGCCGGTTTGGCCGCCGCCGGATTGGCCGGCGCCTGGGCCCGGCCAGACGGCCCGGGTTTAGGGGCGGCAGCTGCCGCAGCGGCCGCGTACGAGGCCGCCTTCGGCCTCGGGGCCGTCCCGCCCGCCAAGGGGGGGCGCAGGACTATGCCCTCCAGGACGGAGAACCGTGCCTGGAAGGCCGCCAGCTCCTGCCGGACCAGGTTCAGGACCTGATTCTCCACCGGGACGGGCTGGCACGGCGGCTTCGCCTGCGCGCCCCCGGCGGCCCTCAGGCCGGCCAGGTCCGCTCGGAGTCGCCCGTTCTCCTCTTGGAGCTTCCCCATGGCGGCCGTGATGCGGGCGACCTCCGCCCTCAATTCGGCCACTTCGCCAGTAGAGGGGCCGGTGTAGTTGGCTGCCTCCGCTGCCGCCATTATGGAGGCCGTCGCCGAGACTACGGCCTTGTTCTTTGAAGCTTGGAGCTTCTTCAAGGCCACGTCTCGGATCGCGGCCTCCACGACCGCCGCAAACCTGCGCTTGCAGTCCGCCTCGGGTTCAGGGCCACTAGCCTCCCCCGCCTCGTCGCTAGAGGGCCCCGAAGCGACCGCGCGACCGGACCCCCCCTCCTTTGTGGGCTCCTCCGCTCTTTCAGCCGCCTCGCGGGCAGTGAGCCCCCTCCCCTTGCCTCGCTCTCGGACTCCACCCCGCCTACTGGTGGGGATCTTCCGAGCCGAGGCCAGCTCTCCGTCGGAGGACGACCCCTGGCTGTCCTCTGACCTTGGCCGCTTGCTCTTTTTCGCAGCGGCCACCTTCTTGGCACGACAGGGGCTCCCTGAGCCTCCCGTGCTCGCACCTCCAGATGCGGCGTCGGACTCCGACCCCGCATCACTCCTCACCTCTTCTGTTGGTTTTATGTTGTTTTTTAAAATTGTATCCATGCTGTTCCCACGAGTATATTCTTCAAGTTGTACTGGCTCAAAAATTAACGGTTCGCACTAGCGACTAAATCAAGCTACCCATTAGCCAAGCTTACAACCTCCCTCACGGTGCGCCGCCGCTTGGAGATTTGGGGAATTTTTTATAGAGGTTAATCTTCCTCGCGGTCCGGGCGGTTAAGCCAAGACCCTCGACCCCCTTCAACAGCCAGAGACATGACCTTAACTGTCTCCAGGGCTACGAGATTAGCGGTGGCAGGAGGGTTGCCCCTCCTGCCTGCCCGGCGGCAGGGTAAGTGCACACCGGGCCCACTATGACCCCCCACAATTGTCGCTCTGCTACTCAGAGCGATCTGTGTGGGGCGATCCTCCTGGCAGAACATTAGCATGCGGACAGCGAAATCCCACTGGGAAATAATCCCAATGGGAAATCGCTGCCCGCACCCCAGGATGCACCGGCCCGAACACTGGTCTTCCCCCCGGACGTATCCAGAAAGGAACCCCAGTCCCCGGGCACACGTGGAGGTTTTCTGCCCTGACACCCCGAGCATGAGGTCCTGGGTTCGACTCTCGGGCCGGGCAAAGTGTTTTTGGGTTTTTCCACCAGGAATTCCTCAGTAGCAGCTTGGAGGTTGGATATGTGCCCGGTTAATGGCACTTGGCTCGCCCCCCATTACAATGGGACTTAAACGTAACTGGCGAAAGGGTTGTTTACTATAATAGGTAGGTACAGCCACGAGCAAAAGTATGTATACACTTGGCTTTATTCAAAGACGATTTTCTCCTTTAGTTTTGAATGAAATTTTATGTTATTACGAACAAAGTATTTTCGAACCCATAGGTTTGTGTAAAGTGCCGTATTTCAACGCTGCATATTTCACGAAAAAGTCGCAATTGTAAGTTGTTATACTGGCGTGATGTTATGATATGTTGAAATTTGATTCTTAATATGATGAAAACTGGTTTTAAATTGGAAGACCGTCAATGGTTGGTAAATTAAAGCCGTTTTTTTCCATTTTAATTAATTCTTATTTAGTGCATTTCCCATAATTAACCCAAAGTGTGAATTAATTAATATACATTAAAGGAATTTCTGCTGTTATAACTCAAACGAAAAACACGAAACTTTTCGTATTAGTCACAATTATAAACAAAAAAAATATGCAAAACGCCCGCGTTTTCGTTGAAAAAACAATAAAAAAGTAAAAACTTTATATGATTAAATCGTGATAATATTAAACACAATTAATTAACAGAACAATAAAAGTCGAATTTTAATGTTTAACCTGCGCACAAACTTTTAACTGAAAAGTTAAAAAAGTATTATTACGAAAAATGACTTAATTCATCGCGCGGCCGCCTTAATTAAGAAATTAAGATAAGGCCTGGGTACACAAATAAAGCATTTTGTAATCTACTCCGGAAGTGACTCGGAAGCTATCCGAAACGGACACCAAGCTTAAATTTGTGTGCATAATAAAAGCCTTAAATCGAAAACTCGGACCCCTACCTTTTGTTTCTAACGATTTCTAATCGATTGTGGGCGGACCATGGAGGTTACTACATGTGCGTATAATTAAACAGATAGGTTCTTAAGTAGAGTTAAGGGGCATTCTTAATGACCTAAAGCGCCGTCACTGTCGGACTGCATAGAAAAGAAAGAGAAGCGTGATGATACAAAACTGGTAATTTATTGTAAAATATGAAGAAATTATCTATTTACAAAAACTATTTAATAATAAATAATCCATCACTGAATGCAGTTTGGCATTAGAAATTTAATGGCATATTTTTAATTATAATTAAAATTGTTAATGAAAGGATAAACTGCTTTTAAAGACACAAGAGGTGTATTTGAATCTTTTTTGATGCATTAATGTATGTTTAATTATGATTTGAGTTCCATCACTGTATTAAAATAAGACTTGAAAATATTATTTTTTTTTGTTCAAAATTATTTACGGTTTGGAGATACACACACTGCTTTAAAAAACCAACTTTTTGACCGTTTTCAAGGAATCTCCGCCTTAATAATAACAGCCGCACGGGTTGACCGATCAAGTTAAGCTTGTTTGCCGCGATCAGTCGGTGGATGGTTGACCATCTTTATATACCCCTCCGTGCCTCGGAAAGCACGTTAAGGGGGAAGCGCTAAGGTAGCTCGCAAAATTCAAATTTTCTTACGTTTTTTGCAATTTGCTGGTCAGTATTAAGTTGTACGTTTATTAAAATATGATTCGCGGTCGTAACAAATATGTATTTACAGAATTATAATCATTACAATCAGTAACACATCTTGTTAAGTTATTATAATCCCCAAATGTCAAGATTTCATGAAATATCATTGGGGATTACTTGGTCTTAGAGAGTTGTTAACTTTAATGATTATAATTCTGCAAATACATACACAGATCAAAAGTGTCTAGGGATCAACATATATTTTTGCAATAACTTTTCTCCTGATTGATATTAATTAAAATTTTCTTTAAGGATTCATCAAATAAAGTGTTTTCGTTTGTCACAGTAACGATAAACCAAGTCACCTTTGCATTAATAAAGAAATTTGCCATTTTCCTAATAAAGGGATTTTTGACATTTGAACCACTAACACAAAAGTTCGAAAAAAAGACTGAAATAACAGTTTTCTTTAAAATTTTATTGGGTAACTTAAACAATTAATAATCCGTGTTTCTACCGCGAACACTAACAACACAAGAACATCGGTTTGGCATACTCAAAATGAGTTCATCCAAATCACGCTGTGGAATGGCCGCCCATGTTCGTTGCAACAACAAAAACCGGGCAAGAGCGAGTCGGACTCGCTCACCGAGGGTTCCGTAACATCCAGGTTCATGCATAAGGTTTATGTTTATGAAATTAAATGTTTTTTTATTTTTTTAGTTGGTTGAATAAAAGGTAAATTGCGGTTTACGATTTATGACGTATTAAAAAAAAAACTACTTACTAGATCTCGTTCAAACCAATTTTCGGTGGAAGTTTACATAGTATTGTACATCATATATTTTTTTTAGTTTTATCATTCTCTTATTTTAGAAGTTACGGGGGGGGGGGACACACATTTTACCACTTTGGAAGTGTCTCTCGCGCAAACTATTCAGTTTAGAAAAAAATGATATAAGAAACCTCAATATCATTTTTGAAGACCTATCCATAGATACCTCACACGTATGGGTTTGACGAAAAAAAATTTTTTTAGTTTCAGTTCTAAGTATGGGGAACCCCAAAATGTATTGTTTTTTTTCTATTTTTGTGTGAAAATCTTAATGCGGTTCACAGAATACATCTACTTACCAAGTTTCAACAGTATAGTCCTTATACTTTCGGAGAAAAGTGGCTGTGACATACGGACGGACAGACAGACAGACGGACAGACAGACAGACAGACAGACAGACAGACAGACAGACAGACATGACGAATCTATAAGGGTTCCGTTTTTTGCCATTTGGCAACGGAACCCTAAAAAAGGTCTTCTTGCGACTGGATACCCTCCATATTCGGCAGAGCTCTTCTCTGTAGCATATCCCATGCATGCTCAATCGGGTTCAAGTCTGGCGACTGAGCAGGCCAGGGCAGGACATTGATGTTAGCTGCGGCGAGAGTCTGTCTTACAACTCTTGCGGTGTGCGGTCGTGCATTATCATGCATTAACTGAAATAAGGGACCGATTTGCACTTGTAGAGGAACGATGACGTCTGATACAATCGTCTCAGCATAAATTTGAGCGTTGAGGTTGCCTCTGATCCAAATCAACTCAGTTCTTCCGCCGATCCAAATACCCGCCCATACCATGATGGTTCCACCACTATAAGGATGGTCTTCCTGGCAGGATTTTAATCGCTGTTGGCGTCCAGGGGTTCTCCAGTGTCGTATACGTCTTGTATCCGGTCTCATACCAAAACGAGACTCATCAGAAAAGCACACGAAACGCCATTGTTCTTCTGCCCAATTTCTGTGTTCAAGAGCCCATTGATATCGAATCCTACGATTGTGCATTGCTATAGGTGGTACCCGTAGCGGTCTTCGGGAATGAAGGTTCACTTCATGCAAGCGGTTTCTGACTGTTTGGTCGCTAATTAAGTTCCCTGAAGAGTGATGAAGCCTCACGGCTAACATCATGGCGGTTATTGTTGGAGCTCTTCGAGTTAAGATTTGAATGTATCGGTCTTGTCTCCGTGTGGTGCAGCGATACCGTCCTCCATGGCGCTCAGCCACGGTACCAGTGCTTCGGTAACGTGTCCAAAGTCGACTGATAACACTCTGACTTGTATTCAGAGCTAAAGCCACAGTACGTTGCCGGGAACCAGCTTCTATCATTCCCACGGCTCTGAGCATTTCTTCCCTGCTTAAATGACGTCGCCGCTCCATAATAACGTTGGTTTTAATCAGTAGTAGGGAAACAGTAGCACTAATAATGTCTTCAATGCGTTGTATGTTTTTATAGGGAAAATATTGACAGCTGATTTTCATCTTTTACTCGAATTTGATTCACAGTTCCTGATTCAAATTATGAAATGCACCAAAAAGGATCCATATAAATTTATAAAATCATAAATTTATTACAAAGCCACATCTCAATCTCAAGAAATCCGCATAAAAATGCTTGATCCCTAGACACTTTTGATGTGTGTATTTGTTACTGCCGCGAATCATATTTTAATCAACGTACAACTTAATACTGACCAGCAAATTGCAAAAAACGTAAATAATAGGTATTTGAATTTCGCGGGCTGCCTTGGCGCTTTCGCCTTAAGCTGTTGGTCTCGGCTGTCATTCGTGGTCGTTTGACAGTCGTTACGGTTCGATAGAAGGCCGAAAGTCTGACAAAAAGTCTTACCAAGGTGTTACCCATTAACTGGATTGTGGAGGTCAGATCGGCAGTCGCTCCACGTAAAATAATGGTATCCAGTTGAACCTGGTTAGCCTGGGAGCCGACCCTAACATGGTTAGGAAACGGCTAGGCAGATGATGGTAGGTACCTAAGTAGGTACTAAATATCCTTCGAGTGGCATATAATCCACATTTCTAGTTACTGGAACTTTAAAAACTATAATTTTTGTCAGAAAGTGAAAGCAAGTCATGTTAATTAGTTTTATCAAGATGCTCTTTAAATAAATGGCGAAATGTTGGGACGAGTTTAAACCAACTGTAGATTATTTAAACTTTACTTCTTAATTCTTCCATTATGATTACATTTATTAATTTAAAAGATTCAATTAAAGAAGAAATATCTATCTCGATTGCGCTATCGAATCTCGATCTCGACTCGATAAAAAAAGGATCGAGACGGTACGTCTGGTAGGGGCTCCCGTTTCGATACAAAGCGTTCGAGTCGTATACATAAATTTCAATTAAGGGAGGTGTGACAACTCGCTCACGAATTTTATCGCGTATCGGACGCGTTAGAATACATTATCATATAACTTTATTGTTTACCTTGTTATGACAGCCGACAGTCGCCTTTGTCGAGCCGAAAATGTATCGATTTATATCTCGATTAAAATAGTAAGGGTTCGACACAAAAGTTTCCGAATAAGGTGTTAAAATTTAAATTGCTTCGTATTTCTTTATGATTAAACACCTGTTTAATTTGAATAATTAGAGTTGTGAAAGTTTTCAGCTCCAAAGCATTTTACAGGGTCAAATTAAATTTGCTAGCGAAACTTCGCAAACGAGATGGTATCGATTTCTACTAAACATGATGAAACAATAATAAAATTAATTGAATGAATTTATTTTTGGGATTAACGCCAGCTGGTGGCTGGTGGTGAAATATCAGTTTTTTTTTTGTATAAACTTCACAAACATGAAGGGTAATACGACAAACAAAAATAAATTTATTTTCTCAACTCGTACTTCAAGCAACTACATAACCAGCGTGTATCATATGAAAGAGCGCAGTTTGCACATTCTTTTTTTAAGCCGATTTTCGACTTTTGATGAAGAATGTAAAAAAAATACCGTTCTCCCCCCTTATCTCCGAAGTTTGCAAGGAGAAAAATCTGAAATTATTCTATGTGATAGAAGTTTATGTAAAGATTACAGGACAAATGAAACAAAGCCTATAAATAGCACAATTTTTCGGAAATCCAACAAAGTTACATTAGTTCCACTATCAGTCAAGAGATGGCGCTGACATAAAACTGCAATATTCTACACCGCAGTGGACAGTGTTAAAATTCTGTGACGATTGTAGGCCACGCCGATGAAAAATTAAAAACATGATGGTACGGAACCTTCGGTGCGCGAGTCCGACTCGCTTTTGACCGGCTTTTTTATTGTGTTTAGACTTCGTTACACATACCGTCTGCGGAGTTTCGCTAGCTGATTCAATTTGACCCTGTATAACTAATGAACGAAAATAAGCGGAACCTTATTACTTTTAACAATACCTTTATAATCTCGTATTTAAGGGGCTTACATGACTTAAAGCGCGGTCACTGTCGGACTGCATAAAAAAGAAAGAGAAGCGCAATGACACAATGCTGGTAATTTATTGCAAAATATGAAGCAATTATTTAATTACAAAAAATCTATTGTTTGGACTAAAAAATTAAAACTTAAATTTTTGTATGTTGCTTGTAGAATAGTCTGACAAAAAATCTGAATGATTGTATGTATATTAGTATGGTTTTTATTGTAAAAAGAAAGTTTTTTTTTATTTTCATGATTTTTTTCTATCGTATCAAATTAGTTATTAACATATATCCTGAAGAATATCATATATTTTTTTCTGATTTTGTTTACTGTAGTCGATCATATACTTTTATTGTTTCTAAAACTTGCGTTTTTAGGGTTCCGTTGCCAAATGGCAAAAAACGGAACCCTTATAGATTCGTCATGTCTGTCTGTCTGTCTGTCTGTCTGTCCGTCTGTCTGTCTGTCTGTCTGTCTGTCTGTCCGTCCGTATGTCACAGCCACTTTTCTCCGAAACTATAAGAACTGTACTGTTGAAACTTGGTAAGTAGATGTATTTTGTGAACCGCATTAAGATTTTCAAACAAAAATAGAAAAAAAACAATAAATTTTGGGGTTCCCCATACTTAGAACTGAAACTAAAAAATTTTTTTTTCGTCAAACCCATACGTGTGAGGTATCTATGGATAGGTCTTCAAAAATGATATTGAGGTTTCTAATATCATTTTTTTCTAAACTGAATAGTTTGCGCGAGAGACACTTCCAAAGTCGTAAAATGTGTGTCCCCCCCCTGTAACTTCTAAAATAAGAGAATGATAAAACTAAAAAAAATATATGATGTACAATACCATGTAAACTTCCACCGAAAATTGGTTTGAACGAGATCTAGTAAGTAGTTTTTTTTTAATACGTCATAAATCGTAAACCGCAATTTACCTTTTATTCAACCAACTCAAGTATAAAAAAATACATTTAATTTCATAAACATAAACCTTATGCATAAACCCGGATGTTACGGAACCCTCGGTGAGCGAGTCCGACTCGCTCTTGTTTATTTAGTTTTTTTGTGTTTAGGTTCTGTAAGCCCCTTAAAAGGGTTGCCATACTTTTCGTAGTTACCGATAGTGTTGCAACCTTTGAAAAGTAATCGAGAGTTTTCTTTTATAATGTAGTAAAACATTCGCTTGGCATGCTTTTCGATCTAAATGCAATCGTTTTTTCCTAATAAGTTAATATCGGCGGAATAATAAGTTAATGTCGTTAAGAAGGCTCCAGTCTTTGTTGTTTAGTAATTAAATGTGAAATGAAAAGGTGTGATCTTTGATTTCAATTTGAATTACATTAGTAACACTTATATAACTACGTGTTTAATGCTGATGTTTGTGATTGAGAAATAATTTGATTTTTAATGGCTGTGTTTTGAATCCTGCTTATGTGACTCTAAAACATTAGGGTAGGTAAATTGCAGCACGAAGTTAAAGGACCACTAACGACATATTTAATAATAATAATATAATAATGTTTATTTGCCAAAAATAGTTTACATTTCCTTAAAGTCTACTCTAATAGCTAGGTTTACAAAAAAATAAAAATAACAAACTAAGACGCGAAGGAATGATGTTGCTTATGAACTCCACACTAGGTCGAGCCTGTCTCGTGGAATTTCTTTAATTTAAGAATTTTTCTTACTAGGGCTGATTTTTCCAACCCCAGATAATTTTATCCGAGGAATAATTTAGAATTTTTGACAGTTCTTCCATACAAAATCAGTCAGACGACAATTTTTTCCACGAATAAAAAATAACTGTCGATTGAAAAATCATCCCTAATTCATTCTGAACTTTAGCAGCTCAATTAATGAAAAAACCGAGTTGTTTTGTTTTTTTACTAGAAAATTCCATACTCTTTGTAACAATTCTGAATTGTAAGCAACTCAATTGATGATCAATCCAACTTCTTTTGTTTTTTCGTCTCTCATTATAAACCCGTGAATCTGAATTCCTGAACATGAGAATTTTAGTGTCAACTACTATAAGTGTCATACATTTTAACATCACATCTGTACAGACATCTTTTTCTCTCCAACAAACGAGCTAGTCATTAACAGACGCTAGTGCAAACTAAACTCTTACAAAATAACATACAAGAGAACATTTATAACTTCATTACGACAAGCTATTGGCTGGTACAGTCGGTCACACAAGTGTCATTAACGACCGCGTTTGATTTTATTTCGTCCAATTAATGTCTTACCGTGAAATGCTGTAAAACGAGCCAAGTCGTACGACACGCCTTGTACACTGAAATACAGGAGTGTTACAGTATTATCATTGTCTGTAAAACGGTTGAAGTTTACTACCTAATTTTATTACAGTTTCACGTTGCCGTCAAGATAAATGAAAACTGTGTTGCTGTATTTTTGGGTGATTTTAAATGTTGCCGTCGGAACTTATTAGCCACTTTAAAATAATATTATTTTATCTATGACTCGCACGAAGTTAATTTATTTGTGGGCGAGTGGACAACTTCAGATATATTAAGCATTTTTTAATTGTATGCAATATAAAAAATTATGTTTTTTTAAAGTGACGATTCGCCCGTCCTGGGCGAGTAAATTCGTGCGAATCGTCTAATAAGCGCCGTCAGATAAAGTTTAAATGTTTATCTGATTCCAGAATGAAACCTTTAGTTTTTAATAAAGCTTTAAACGAACAGCTGGTTTAAAACGTAAAAGCAGCACTATAATAAATGTCTAAAGTAATTACCTGTTTTCAATATCAAGGAGAGACTATCTAGATTTTGTAATGTTACTTTTTTCAACATAAATGCGATAACACTTACCTACTTAAGAATAAATAATTGCGGCCAATGATAACAGTATGAAAAAAGTTATTTTGCTAGCTATAATTATTATTTACCTTTTATTTTTAGAATACGATGCTATGCCATACATAATCAGTCTATAAAGTTCCCACTGCTGGGACACAGGCCTCCTCTCGGTGAGATAGAGTGGGCCGTTATCCACCACGCGGGCCCAGCACGGGTTGGTAGATGTCACATGTCTTCGAATTTTTGTTTCTAGGACATGCCGGTTTCCTCACGATGTTTTCCTTCATCGTTACTATGCCATAAATTTAATTTATTAAAACAACACTTGCTCATAATTAAATCGTGCCAAAACACTTCTGTCCCCGGCTGTCATTTCCAGTCTTTCTCTTTGTAGTTGCTGAAAGCTTCAGCAGATAGTTAAATCTGTGTTCGCAGACGTCGACTGAAGTCTGCTTTACGAGCTGTACGCTGTACCGATGGTTCTTTGTATTGATATAACAAGCGCTGACTTTGTAGCCATCTTGGAGTGATAGAACAGGAGGCGGCTGGCGACTCCTTGCCTATCGACGAATATTCTGAAAAAAACGTCTAATATTGATATGACCTGATAAATGTCTGGTGTCGAATTATTAGGGAAATCTTTCCAAAATTCTTTTGTATTTTTTTTCGGCGTGACAAATCTTTCATATTTTTACTATTGGTATAGCATGTCTTGAAATATGGGACGAGCAGGCTCAAGTAATAGAAAACAGTCCTCCAAACCGTATTTCAGCCATGGCGACCAATGATAAATGATTTATTTTCTGTAAGACCAATCTCAACGGAGATTAGGGAGATATATGCACAAGTGTGTGAGACACAGATGCACTCTCGCTCTCTCTATGAGAGACAAAAGCTCAAGTAAAAAGCATTTAAAAACACTTTTTTTGCCCAAATTTACAGCATCCCATAATTTAGGTAGACTATACGTATTTCTTAATCTTCCGATAATTGGATACAGTAAAACCAGCAATATTCTTGTTCAATTTGCTTAACTGCTTATGTTGAAATTATTTGAGATTCTGACCCTCTTGAAAAACTTACTGCCTTACTGAAACGTTTTGGATAATCTGTGCTGCACTTTTATTACCTCATACTAATACAAACACTACTCAAAATTAAATAATCATTGCTCTGAAAATCAGTATCAATAATTTTAAATGAAACAACAACTGCTGCACATTCTAGTCTATGCTTTCAGAAACTCATTGTATGTAACTTTGTTGAGTCGTATGACTTTGTGAGTGGGCGGCTTTATGGTCGTGGGCGGGGTACTCACGGGTACTCGGAACAGAGCATAGAGGTGTATTGGGAATTGGCGCCAATTTCACTTTGTTGTTTTCTTCTTACTTTACAGGACGGTTAGGGAAGGTTTGATTCAGGAAAAGTTGCAACAATTAAAACGCAGTTAATTATGTAATTGTAAATACACAGGATTTCTCAGTTTTTATAGAAGCTACTTACCCATCATCATCTGCCTAGCCTTTTCTCAACTATGTTTGGGTCGGCTTCCAGTCTGACCGGATGCAGCTGAATACCAGTATTTTACATGGAGCCACTGTCTATGTGACCTCCACAACCCAGTTACTGGGTAATATGATACCCCTTGGTAAGACTGGTTACCAGACTTTCGGGCTTTGGACTACCCATAACGACTGTCAAAGATCCACGAATGACAGCCGGGACCAACGGTTTTACGTACTTTCCGAGGCACGGAGGAGTCACGGTATGTAAAGATGGTCACCCATCCACAGACTAACCCCGGCAAGCGTAGCTTAACCTGATCGATCGACCTGTGCGGCTGTTATTATTTAGCCACGAGCCCTTCTACTGCTATCCATGCTACTACCCATGCTAGCTACTTACCTATGTGTATAAAGTGCTTGAAGTCATTCAGTTTTTGAAGACTGTGTTATACCTAATGATTGATAGACTTAACACAAAGAGGAGACTAAAATAATGACGGGAATGCGACTAATCCGTTTGAAAACCTACAAGTTGTATGTCTATGATAAACAGAAAATTCCACTCAAACACAATGTTTCCATTACTTAAAGGTGGCATGGGTATAGTGGATTATGCAATTCTGCCGGATAATTATGGCTCGTCTTGGCGGGGGCACTCCCGTGCCCCCAGATAACACACTTACAGTGGCTTTCATTGAGGGGCCCGTACAGCAGCCGCACAGGTCGATCGACCTACGCTACGCTTGCCGCGGTTGGTCTGTGGATGGTGACCATCTTTACATACCGTCTACCGTCCGTTATGTGCCTCGGAAAGCACGTTAAGCTGTTGGTCCCGGCTGTCATTCGTGGATCTTTGACAGTCGTTACGGGTAGTCGGAAACCCGAAAGTCTGACAACCAGTCTTATCAAGGGGTATCATTACCCAGTAATTGCGTTGTGGAGGTCAGATAGGCAGTCGCTCCATGTAAAACACTGGTATTCAGCTGCATCCGGTTAGACTGGAAGCCGACCCCAACATAGTTGGGAAAAGGCTAGGCAGGTGATCACTAACAGTGGCTTTCATATTGGCAGTTCAAGAACATTCATTGCATTATTTACGCCGTTAAGCAGACAAAATTCTTGGAACATAATTATGAAGTAATGTACCTATGTGTTAGCGATATCCTTCAAAATTATTGTGTTTGTGATTGATAGTGTATTACGCAATAATAATTATGGTGCAGTTCTGACATAAACGAGCCTGATCCACTACAAAACGACTCCTCATCTATTTCCCTCATTTTTCTCGCAACTTACAACAAAAAAAACCGGCCATGTGCGTGACGGGCCACGCACAGTGTAAGGTTCCGTAGTAGCCCATTATCACAATGTAGTACGATTCTGTTGTTTTTTATTCTGAATACTTATAAAAAATTAAAATAAAAAAATAAAAATTTTCATATTTTGTTTTTCAATGCAAGTCTTTATCCGTTATAAACAAGCAACTACTTCATCTTAGTCACTTTAAAGGATTAATGCTAAGGATTTTGTATTTGGTACAAAATTATCCAACACCCAAGTTCAACGACTATTACCGCTAAACTAACGAAGTTATCTTAACTGCTATAGTTTTCCTTAAAAGTTCATGAAATGCACTATCATCGTGAATTTTTCCAGATTATTCAAGCCAGCAGTTTAGGTTTTAGAGGGGAGGGGGGGGACGCCCTACTGGAACAAAAATTTGCACTTTAAAGTTTCATCATCATCATCATTTCAGCCGAAAGACGTCCACTGCTGGACATAGGCCTCTCCCAAAAGGGGGAGGGTTTGCCATAATCGCCACGCTTGGCAGGCGGGTTGGCGATCGCAGTATGGTATGGTGGTGGAATGCATAGAGAACGCTGCTGCCCATTCTCCGGTACGCCCCTTAGTCGCCTTTTACGACACCCACGGGAAGTATGGGGTAAAGTATTTATATTTATTTTTTTTTATATTTCGTAAAGTTTAATATTTCGTAAATGGAGCATTAAATCGAAAATTTATTTTAGCAAACCCCAAGTCATATTAGAATACCTATTCAACGATACCCCACACGATGGGGTAGACGACTAAAAAAATATTCACCCCCACTTCCCATGTAGGGGAGCCACACAAAAAAAATTTTTTTTCAAAAAATTTTACCACTTTGTCGGCGTAATTAATATACGTACTCTTACAAAATTACAGCTTTCTAGTACTAACTGTCTCTTAGCAAAATCTCGGACAGACAGACAGACAGACAGACGGACATGACGACACTATAAGGGTTCCTTGTAGGAACTACGGAACCCTAAAAATAAACATTATGTCTACAACAATTTTAATAGCCAACGATATCAATTAAAACTTCCCGAGCATACAGACCGCGATATTTTTTAATTAGACGTAATTAATGAACGTTTTAAGTCAATGTAGGACATTAAATGATTCCTAGAAGTGTCAGGTAGAATTGTGGGCTTGTTCGTAATATTCTTGTTAGGCTATCATTTTTGTAGTTTTATTAGTTAGGGCGTTGTTGCATTGTGGCATGAATTGTGGTGTTTTAAATTGGCTTTGTAATTAATTACAAATACTTATCGTTGGGGTAGTGGTGGGCCAGGGGTACTAGTTCTAGGTTCCAACCTGGATAGGCGTTTAACTATGCGTAAATTATTTCAATAGCACTGCACTCAAAATGGTGTAGGAAAACATCGTGAGCAAACCGGCATGTCCTAGAACCAAAAATTCGAAGACACGTGACATCTACCAACCCGCACTGGGCTCGCGTGGTGGTGGTCCACTCCCTCTCTCCAAGTGGAGGCCTGTATTCCAGCAGTGGGAAAAATATATGCTAATTACGCTTACTTAAGAGCGTTTACGACCACCAAAGGGATGCAGGGGTGAATTGAAATAATACAGTTTGTTGCCGAAAAGGACACTTAATCATTTATTATAATACAATAAACACATGAGACTCCTTTTTGGCAACAAAATATATTATTTCGTTGTTAAAATCGCTTTTAAATTTTCATCCCGATTTACCCCTGCATCCCTATTCACCCCGTTTGACGGTACGTCATTTCATACAAACTTTCAAGGCCTTGTTTTTCGAAATGAATGAACCAATTTTAATTAAACGTCATACGCCTAAGCAGAATACAAAGGTCTAAAAATTTAGAAAAGAACATTTTCGAAATGACTTATTTAAAAAAAGATAACTGGTAATCTTTGTTTCTATGGAAAAATTAAAATCGGTCTAATTCGGCTGTAACAGTATTCATCGAAAATGTTCTTAAGTAAATTTTTAGACCTTTGTATCCTGCTTATGCGTATGAAGTTTCATTAAAATCGGACTTCGAAAAACAAGGGCTTGAAAATTTGTATGAAATGCCGTACGTCGTAAAAGCTCTAAGGTTAATTACAGATAATATAACCTCTGTAGTTAATCTGTATTGCTATTCTGTAAGCGTGATAGCATAATCAGCCTTAAATACGCTTCAGCTTCATACTGAACAGACAGCTGTGCTGCTGGGGAGTCTGTTGACCCACTTCTTTTTCCAGCTAAAGCTAGTGCTTTAGCTGTGAGCTGGAAGTGGTGAAGGACGGGCGAAATAGGGGACTGTCTTATAAAAGTACTGATTCTCAGCCTAGTTTGAATCTCAGCCTAGTTTGAATAAATGACTTTTGATTTTGAACGGGGAGATGAGGATGAGATGAGGGACTGGGCTGTAATCCACGCAAGGGATCTGTAAGGTTCGTCATTTACAGGGTTATTGGTAAAACATTAACAACCTCTTATGAGGTCATTGTACTCATCATTATGAACAACTTTTACTATGGGACCAAACCTAAAATCGCGACAAAAAATCAGCTGTTCCCTACATTTTAACGAGTTATACGAACATAAATGTAGGGAACAGCTGTTTTTTTTTCGCGATTATTTTTTTTTTAGTCGTGTTCCTCATCTCTGGCTTGCCTTTATTGGCCGACTGGAGTGAACAATGACGAGCTCCCACCTCATTCTTGCCTTTATTGGCCGGCTTGAGTGGAGATTCGCAAGAGCAAACGTGCTCGGAGGAAGGAAGTATTCCAGTAAAATGCTGGTAGGGATCTTGACCGTACTTCCGGGATTGTCCTGATAGCCGTGGAATACCTCTCCACTCCTCATAAGCACCTCAGGACATGTCGCCCCCTTGTTGCTACGTCACTATGTGCTAGCGACCGTTTCCGGGGGCCCATTATTGAGTGTGCAAGTCACCCCCTGCCATTTTATCCGTGTATATATAAAACATTGATCAGGCAGGGGTCATAGTTATTCCATAGTTCTTGATAACCAGTCAACTTTAGCCACCCAAACCCATAGTCCAACTTTTTATATTTCCATATCCTGCAATAGTCCTACACCAACCGGGGGTTATCGTTGGGTGCACTTGCATATACAGGTGTTGGTGCCGCATTTCATTTAAATTTCCTAAGGGGCCTCTGCGAGTTGGCTTCGGCCCCTCGTACGCCTTCCAAAGGACCGGGACCCCAAGGTTCCGAGATACATAAATTCATAAAAAAATCATAATAATAATAAACATTTTAATTCAGAATTACTTCCATATTATTTGTTAGTAACAATATAAACTTATAAACTAATGTTAGTAACATTTATTCTAGGCTGTATGTGTGAGGCACGTCGATCCTGGGGAGTATCTACTTGACTGCGTGCAGTCGTATCCACCGCCCCAAGATTGGAGAGTCCCACTTGTCAGCCAACGTTCTAAGAATGGTACATATTAGTACAATTGTAATAACATTGAGTACAATTACCTCTTAAAAGGTTGTTAATGTTTTACCAATAACCCTGTAGAGAGGTTTTAAAATAATTACTTGTTTTTATCTACTTTAAAGTAACTTACTTACACCTACATGATTTTGTAGCCTAATTCACACGAGACTGGTGTATAATTATATTCTCAGGAAACCATAACTAATCTAATTAGGGTTATAAAATCAAATCTTGTTATAAAGAGTCTAGTATAACAAGCTCTTAAGACTATTGCGCGGTGCTTACAAATTAATAACTGTTTAATTATTTGCTATGTTAATTAAGTGTGTGCTTCCTCAATTTAAGACATAATTGGTTTTATTTTTTGCATAATTCTACTCAGTTATGTATAACTTTTGCCCGCGGTTTCACCTGCGTGGAGGTCGAAATTTATCCCGTGGGAACATACTACCGGGATAAAAAGTTTGCTATGTGTTAAACAGGTTACAAGCTATAATGTCTGCCGAATTTCATCCAAATTCGTTCAGCCGTTTTGGCGTGATTGTTTAACAAACATACTCACATCTAAACATACTTACAATCTTTCACATTTATAATAGTAGAATAGGATATAGTCAAAGTCAATAGGTAATCACAAGAGGTTTAGGCAATTTTTTTAATGATTTTATTAATGTCGTAATGTATAAATCAGACAGGTAGTGATAATAATCTGAAAAATTTTGTAAAAAAAATCTCACTTTATAATTTAAACCTTATTCAATAAAATAGATACCTGCAAAACAATGTATGGCAAAGAAAGATAAACATGATTTTAATTACACTGTCTACTTTTTTCAACAACACAATACTTTTACAAACAATTACCTACTGAAAAAAAAACTTACTAATGCAGCTTTTTTCCTCACCTGAGACATTTAACGCACAGATGTAACCCAGCCTTAACAATTGTAAGCTTTATTGCAATAAAACTGTAACAGCAGATGTGTAAACCCAGCATTTCGTGTCGACAATTTTTATCATTTTTCTTTTTAGGGTTCCGCACCGCTGTCTGTCCGTCCGTCTGTCACAAGGCTGTATCTTTTGAACCGTAATAGGTAGACACTTGAAAATTTCACAGACTGTGTAGGATACTACTACGGCCTGTATAACATTAAATAAATAAAGTTAAAAACTAAAGCGGAATACAAGAGAAGTATTTAAAAAAGTATGTATCAAATATTGTACGGTGCTACGGAACCTGTTGAGGGGCCTGTGGCTAAGTAATAACAGCTGCACGGTTCGATCGATCAGGTTAAGGCTACGCTTGCCGCGGTTGTTCCGTGGATGGGTGACCATCTTCACATACCAAGACGCCTCCGTACCTCGGAAAGCACATTAAGCCGTTCGTCACCACGTTGGCCCGGCTGTCATTCGTGGACAGATCGTCAGAAGCCCAAAAGTCTGACAACCAGTCTTACCAAGGGGTATTGTATTACCCAGTAACTGAGTTGTGAAGGTCAGATAGGCAGTCGCTCCTTGTAAAATACTGGTATTCAGCTGCATCCGGTGAGACTGGAAGCCGACCCTAAAATTGCATAGTTGGGAAAAGGCTTGGCAGATGATGATGTGTTACGGAACCCTTCGTGTGCGACTAGCACTTGTCCGTTTTTTTTCTTTGCAAAGCTAAAAGTAGTGTGTTATCTCGGCCGTCACAGATACTGGTCGACATTGTAAATGTAATCGTTATTATTTTAATGTATTTGTTGGCGATAACAAGCTAGTTTTAACCGTTAACCGTTGCTTTTTGAGTAGGTGAACTTAGGACTCTAATTTGCATAGTTGTTAATTGTTATTGGACGTGTAATTAATGTTTCTTTTATTGTAACATAACTTTTCATCACGCTTGTAGTCAGCGGCGGTCCTAGAATTTTTTTTTTTGGTGGTGAAAAATCTTAACGTGCGCTATGTACCATGTTCCTATAATATATGCATATGAAGTTGCTTGCTTGCTTGTGGACGATCGGCTTTATAGTAAGTTACTATCATCAATGACTGGTACTTGGTGGACAGTCCACCAGGCACAAGTAATTGATGATAAGTAGTAACTTACTAAAGAATAGAATAGAATTTTTCTTTATTAAAGTAACCAAGACTCAAACTCAAACAAGATTGTTAGTAAAACTTACGACTATGTCAGTAACAGACACTAAACAAAAAACACAAGAAATAACGGTTGGTCACCGTTGCGACATCCCATGAGCGACGGCACAACAGTGACCCACGTAAAGACAGTCAAGGCGACTCGCAACAATGTTTAAGACACTGTTGGAGCTGCCCCACACCCTGCGCACCAGGGAAGCGCACCTTTTACGTAAAAGCAATCTACATGCGCATCTGCGAACATCCCTGACGCACTACAGAAACGGGGCAGCCCCACCAGTATCCTAAACGCATTGTTATATTGAACGCGAAGAGCGCTGTACGATCTTCGCGTATAACTAGCCCATAGGCTGCACGTGTAGAAAGCAGTACAGTAGGCTCGAAAGAGCGTGATTTTCACAGGAAGTGAGCATCGTGCAAACCTGCGTGCCAGCATGTTCGCTCTAACCGACAACGCTCTCCGCTCCCGTTCAATGTCATCACAAAGCCGATCGTCGAAACAACCGAAATGCGACCATCAGTGGTGATCGCATTTCGGTAGATTTCAGCGCCTCTCCCATGACGGCGCCCGGTGCCGTCGCACCGCTTGCACCGACCTAAGGCCGCTACTGCTTGTAATCTCCAAAGGGTTAAACAGAGGTGAAGGTACTGTATTGTCTGTGTGGTGCCGGACTTGTCTGTGTGGTGCCGGACTTAAAGAATTGCACCACCCCTTACTTCCCGTGGGTGTCGTAAAAGGCGACTAAGGGTCTTACCGGAGAATGGGCAGCAGCGTTCTCTATTTATTCCACCATCATACCATACTGCGATCGCCAACCCGCCTGCCAAGCGTGGCGATTATGGCAAACCGCCCCAAAATTGGGGGAGGCCTATGTCCAGCAGTGGACGTCTATCGGCTGAAAAGACGAAGGTACTGTGAGGCCTCTGAGAGCTCACCGTACTAGGAATGAATGAATTAAACAAAAGTTTGTCGAATAACTTTGATAATTATTATTTCTATAAACGGCGGGGTAACTGTGTAACCACATTAACGTTAGGAATGGTTTTCATTTTGACAGTTCGACATCATTCATTGCGTTATTGAGCAGGTTTTTTTTTCTAACATAAGAAGCAATGGATTAGCTATATTCTTCAAAATGATCCAGATTCTGATCGATACGCAATTAGGGTGCTGTTTTAAGATTATTACATTTTTATATTTTTTTTATAATATGACATCGCTGGTCAGCTAGACTGGCTCCTACGGTTTTTTCCGCCTTCCAAATTTATAAATTAATGTTTGTCTCCTAATTATGCCAAAGAATTTCAAATTTCTTGGCCAAAGAATTAGCATTGCCATTCAACGTGGCAATGCTGCTAGCCTTTTGGGCACTGTTCCTGTTGACAGCGATGCGGACGAATTTTTTGATGCCCTATGATTATTTTACTTATTTTTTCATATAAATGTACGTATTATTATTATTATTTTAAATATTAGCATAGATTTTGTAATTATTATGCCATCAACTTATCAAAGTATATATTCAAAGAGTTTGTGTTTAACCTTTTGATCGCCACAGTCATGTATAGAAGACAAACCAAAATGTGCCTAGCACGCCACGGTTCGACTAGATGACAGACTTTGACACCGACGCCGACGGCACGTTTTTGATTCTTTGACGTGTGGCGGTCAAAAGGTTAAACACCAAATAGGCTATAAATCTCGAACTCGCCCAAATGTCCCCAGTTTTTTGGTTAAATTCGTAAAAAGTACGCTGTTTTTAGTATAGAATTAGGGCAATTTTGGTGTTTGTTATGGTAGGTGGCTCCTGATTAAACGTATGTTAATTTTGAGAGGTCATATTATTTTACAAAGAAGATTCCAGAATCCCGAATACGTATATTTTTTCAAATAAGAGATCTTTTGAAAAGGTGAGGGATTTATAAAGTACTGGCTTCCGCCCGCCGCTTCGCCCGCGAGGTATGTCGATAAAAACTATCCTATGTCCTTTCCCGGGATGCAATCTATCTGTCTGCCAAATTTCATTGAAATCCATTCAGTGGTTTACGCGTGAAAATGTAACAGACAGACAGACGAAATTATAATATTAGTATGGATGGCAGAGTCACCCAACGTTTCTGGTAGATTTCCGGGATTGCTTGTATAGAAAACAAACCAATTAAATGAGGAAGAGACTACTCGTGACTAACAGGAAGATATCTATATCTTATATATATCTTAAAAGTAAGAGTAAACAGGCTTCTTCTGGGTAAGCTCACTCCATCGTCGATTTTGTCTCTGTCACCTCTGACCTAGACTAGAGTCAAGAGCAAACCCATTACAAATAAAAAAATTATCTAGCTAAGGCTGAGAAGGCCGCGACTATCATAAGAGCGGTTTCGGACTACATCCGATCCGAATCCGAGAAATGTCCGAAGTGACCACAGTCCTATTTGTATGAGGGGTTGCGCACTAGATCCGAACTCTATCCGTCCGAATTTAGAACATTCCCAATTCGGATTGAAGTCGAATCTTTAATTCTCATTCGGATCGGATGTAGTGCGAAACCGCTCTAACGCAAACAACCAATGCACGAATTCTTTCCCCTACAACTTTCTACGCCACCCTCCTCTAAACTGCTAAGATTCTTTAATATACATCAGCATTTTTCCCCACAATACGTGTCACCCCTCACTACAAACATCTCTAACCACTGTAAGTGACAATAATTCTTACCCTGGGCGTTAACCGTACTGCACCCTTAACGTATAAATACATGCAGGGGAGGTGCAGCTATCTGCTTACTGCCCCATAAACTTTAATGTGACAGTTATTTAAACTTAGATAAATATTGAGATAGCTGAGGGTTTAAGATGACGGTGGATTAAGGGACGTTGGATTTTGTATGGTGGAGTTTGACTTTAATGGTTGTACAGAAACCCTAAGACCAAAAACCACCTGTCTGAAGAATTTAGAAGTGCTACAGATTTAGAATTTAATAGAAAGCTATATAACTGGTTGTGTGAGAGATGTTTTTATTCCATCAATGAATATTTTGAATGTAAAATGTAAAACTTAATTATTATTATTACTACATCTGATCTACATATTTACATTACTTAAATAATATTGAAACATTATCATTACTCTTGCAATTTTCATTGACATGACATCATTATTATTAATCGCTATTATTAATATAAATTATTATTATAAAGGAATATAATTGTATAATTTAATTTTATTAATTGCATTGTAATCCAAATTTAAATGATGAAATTATTATTAGTATTTTATGTTATTGCTAATTACTAAATGTGTACGTACTGCATGCTATAAGTTTAACCAAGATGTAAAATCTAAATATTTGCACGACTGAAATGCCGAATATAGTGAAACCCAGAGATCTTAAGAACTTATGTTAGCTACCTATATTCTTGCAAATAAATATATCATTCATTCATTCATTCATTCATTCATTCAAAAATGATGGATGGACTGCCTGAAAGATGGTATGACAGGCCTTCGAATTTGTTGGTTCTAGGTCCTCCCGGTTTCCTCACGATGTTTCCCTTCACCGTTTCTGTTTTGTTTACTAGTTATACATATATAAGAAACGTTGGGTGTATCAACCACTCTCCATAAATCCATCACCTTTTCAAAAAATCTGTTAGTTGCGAAAATAGAAGTATTCGGGATTCTGGAATCTTCTGAAGTCTCGTTAGATACATTGCATTTGTTTTCTTCGCACCAACGCTTTGTCAACTTTCCCAACTACAAACTGTGACAGAATTATTCAACACTAGCAGCGCCCCGCGGTTTCACCCGCGTAAGTTTCGATCCCGTGGGAATATCGGCATAAAAGTATCCAGGAAATGGTCTATCTATGTGCCAATTTCAACCAAATCTGTTTAACGGTTTACGCGTGATTAAGTAACAAACATCCAAACATCTTCAGAAACTTTCACATTTATAATATTAGTAGGATATACCTAAGTAGGATAATCAATTAACTCAAGTCATATAATTTTTAATAAAAGCCTCTGATGTCCTACTGCAGGAGAAAGACCTCACTACTCTCTTTCCACTTCTCTCTGTTTAAAGCTGCTAAGGACCAGCTCTTGTTGAAGGAGTCCAGCTCATCCCGCCATCTACGTCTGTGCCAATTCATATGATGAAGTTTTATTAAGTTGATTCCATAACAAAAGAAAGCGGTTAAAAGAATGGGTATACTTTTTATTTCTCTCCCTAAAATACATGATATAATAGTTTCTACACAAATACATTCAGAGTCATCTAATTCCGAAGTGAATACACTATTATAGGAGCCACACACAAAACGATATACTTGCGCAAGTATCTCGGTACGTATGTGGCAACCATTAGAGCTAAAGCGCTTTTTAAACCTGATAGATACATATTCCAAGGGCTTACAACCATAATTTAACACACTAACCAACACCAAGTCAGCCCTCACATTCCCCACTAGGATGTTTCCGCCTCCCGCTGTTAAAGGAGATAATTCCCATACGCTAGGATAACCACGCGTTCGACACATGGGGAGACATTCCTCAAGACAGTTGACTCTGTTACTGATAACGGTGACCACATATTTGTGATTATATCAGGAATTTTAGGGACTGTTAGTAGTTCCTGACATGTTTTGGGTGTAGTTGTCTTGTATAGTTAAATTATAATTGATGTCTGTAAGGGGAAGGATACGTATATTCAAAAGGACTACTGTCTTAGATATCGCTCTGTTCTTCCGTCCATCAATCATATAAGAGATCACTGTTTTACCGGCATCAATATAGGCATCGTATCGGCACCAATACAGGCTAACTTTAAAAAACTGGCCATGTGCGAGTCGGACTCGCACACGAAGGGTTTAGTACCACAAGGCAAAAACGCCGAAAAAAAACGTTTGTTGTATGGGAGCCCCCCTTTAAGTATTTATTTTATTCTGTTTTTAGTATTTGTTGTTATAGCGGCAACAGAAATACATCATCTGCGGAAATTTCAACTGTCTAGCTATCACGGTTCATGAGATTCAGCCTGGTGACTGATAGAGAGACAGACGGAGAGTGGAGTTTTAGTAATATGGTCCCGTTTTTACCCTTTGGGTACGGCATCCTAAAAAAGACTAAAAAAATCGAAACTAATCGTCAATAAAGTCGGTATTTATTTATTAGGAACACTTAATAACTGAACCTGTTTATTTATTAATAGGCTTAGTTCAGCCATCATTCAAAATAATCATTTAAATATTGATCAAAAAATTCTCGTAAAAAGAGTAATAAAAGATTTCAGCTTAATCATGTACATAAAAAAAACTGTTTTATACGTACCTACATTTACCTTCACAAAATCCTAAAACCCTAAATTACATCCCAAGCCCAACTGATCAAACTCGCCGCTGCTTCCGGCGTCACACAGTCGGCGCCCGCGCAGCGCCGCATGTGACAATTTACGAGCCGCCCCCTTCCGCAGATAGATGGCGCCACGGACACAATGTTTAGCTTTGTTTATGAAGCTTTTGCGGTTTCTTCGTATTTGGTCTTGTTGCTTTTTGTGGAGTTGAAATGTACTTACAGATTTTAAGATTTTTTGGTTTACGTATAACATTTATATTCGGGTAGGTGACTGAATTATAAGTTTTTGGTTCAGCATGGCTATTCACAACCATCCGACAGGGGGCTTAAAAAGGCCAGTTTGGCAGAATCATAAAAGGATAACATTATGAATCATAATATGGCGAAGACAGTCCGTGTTTTTCTTTTTTTCGCTGCACTATGTAGGTATAATCAAAGAGATTGGGATTGGATTAGGAATGGATTGATTGGTAGGACCTATTTTATTTAGCGCAGACAAAAAAAAATTAACTTAACAATTGTCCATTAGTATTCATAATGTTATCCTTTTATGATTCTGCCAAAGTGGCCGATTTAGCCCCCAGACTATTGTACTTATAGAAAATGACACAATTCGATAACCTGATCTGCCTTGCCCCCAACAGCAAACAGCTTTCGGAAGAATAGCGGTCGAGTATTTTGATTTAAACTGACAATATTTTCGTGACTTGTGAATAGCTATAGGTACATGGCTTAATTAGAAACTTATTGAAGTGAAAACTTCTTAAAAAAACCATTGAACTCGCGCTACTGTTACCTTAAGCGACACCGCGCGTGTTTTGTTTATAAGACGATCAAAAAAATTCCCGCTTCGGGCACTTCGGGAGTGCCGACAGAAGTGAAAACAAAATACAAACAGAATACTTTGTCATCACTTACTGAAATATCGTATATACATTAAAACCAAGTACAGACGCCAGCACATCAAGCTACCCGAAACTGTCAAATTTTCCCAATCAACTTTGAACCTTATGCTGTAGCGATAAAGTTGAAAATCTATGAAAGTATTTTGACAGATTGTAAGTAGCTTGATATGCTGGCGCCTGTACATCCCGAGGACAGCCGAACACATCCGAAGCGGGTATTTTAATCGTCTTATAATCAAAACACGCGCGCTGTCGCTTATGGTAACAGGTGGCGCGAGATCAATGGTTTCTTCCCATCTCAAAAAAATTCCAACGCACCAAAAGATGTTTTCACTTAAAAAAAACACGAGATGTTCTCTTTGAGCATCGTTTACAGGTATTGTCTTCGCATTGTCAAAAAGTTTGTAAGGACAACGTGAACATCATGGCTTTGATAGGTGATTTAAGCCTGGATAACACTGCCACTGTATTAACCACTACTATATACAGCCTATAATGTTCCCACTGCTGGGACACAGGCCTCCTCTCGGTGAGAGGGAGTGGGCCGTAATCCACCACGCGGGCCCAGTGCGGATTGGCAGATGTCACATGTCTTCGAATTTTTGGTTCAAGGACATGCCGGTTTCCTCACGATGTTTTCCTTCACCGTTTTGACCACTCATTTCGAGTAATATAGGAATATTTATAGAAATAATAAATTCATTCTTAATTAATAAGCATCGAGATGTTTGACGTTTGACAGCTGACGGCTGAATTGATTTTTTTTTTGGTCGTCAAAACTTCGTCTACATCAATGGACAAACACACAAAAGTCTAACAGATATTTCAATATCGGGGTAAATAAACTCCTGACATTCGCGAAATATCAACAGAGTAATTAAACAAGTAATTACATAATAAAACGATGCTCCTAACATAAAAACTGATTGTGAGCGTGTTACATTTATCTAATGTCACATTAGTTATTACATCAATGATTCTAATGGGCATTTACGACTTGTTTGAGAAATTAATTATGCTATTAACCTAGAAAACTGCTCTTCTCGGTAATCATTACCTTATTAGGCTTCTTGACTATTTCTGTGTTCTAATGTAACATACAATGAACACTTTTTATAGCACTACAGTAACTATAAACTACTACTTAATTCACAGAAAATCGTGATTTTGATAGTTTTACCTATTGGTCTTTATAGGGAAGCCTATTTTCTTTGGAAGAGGCTCACGAGCTGAAATTATGAAAATCTATTATTTAGAAGTACTCGTAGGTAAATAGTTACTTAAATGCCATTACAACCGAATATCTTGAGCCTTTCTAGCTACATTATTATAGAATTTTCTCGACATTTTAGTCATCTTATTTGTATAAGTATATAAAAAAACACACACTTTTTTATAAAAATTCGAAGACATGTGACATCTACCAACCCGCACTGGGCCCGCATGGTAGATTATAACAACCCACTCCCTCTCGAAGAGTGGAGGCCTGTCTCCCTGCATTGGGAAAATTATAGACTCATCATGTATGTATTTGTATATGGCTGCTATAGCCGACGGCTTTCAGGCTTCAAATACCAATATCAAAATAAAAATAATCGTATTTTCGTTATGTATTTTCTGGTGTACAATAAATTATATATAAATAAATAAATAAAATAATAACGTAACATCACGGATGTAATTCAAGAAGTGTTAGGCAGAGGTTTCTTTTTCTTCAGTTATATTTAATCCTGAAGGCGAACAACATAATAATGTCATGCACTTGGTTCAATGTAAGTCGATTCACACATTTTTGTAATAAATGAGCTTTCTACTAAAAATAGGCTGTTTAATTTCTGCAACAGTTACACATCAAGATAAAACTATCCAGTGAATTTTACAAGAAAACGAGACAGTAACTGAAAACTTCAATTACACCACAGCTTTTGAAACTCATGTTATCGTTAAAAATGCCATCAAAAATTGTCAATCGTCGTGCGGACAGAGCCATTGCAACTCTTTGTAGGGACACGATAAAAAATCCAATTTCCTGCAGTTTTGTCCCCCCAGCATTTTGGTGGGCTATGACGTCAATGTTATGTGGGTGTGTAGTGGTTTATGGATTCATTGTAATGGAATTTGATGGGCCATAGTAGACTTAGATGTTGGTCGTTTGGTTAGGAGCCTCAATCAAATCAAAATCTAAAGTAATTTCTTAAAATTAGGCTGAGAATCAGCACATTTCGAAAGTCAAAATTACATAAGATGGTCCCCCAAAACGCCCGCTTTTCACCACTTCCTCGTGCTTTCCCTGGGAAGAAGAAGTGGTGCAACAAACTCCCCAGCAGCACAGCTGTATTTTCAGTTAGAAAAACTTGAGTCTATACAATAGTAGGTATGCATAGGAAGGAATCATCATCTGCCTAGCCTTTTCCCAACTATGTTGGGGACGGCTTCCAGTCTAACCGGATGCAGCTGAATACCAGTATTTTACATGGAGCGACTGCCTATCTGACCTCCACAACCCAGTTACTGGGTAATACGATACCCTTTGGTAAGACTGGTTGTCAGACTTTCGGGCTTCTGACTACCCGTAACGACTGTTAAATATCTACGAATGACAGCCGGGACCAACGGCTTAACGTGCTTTCCGAGGCACGGAGGGGTCTCGGTATGTAAAGATGGTCACCCATCGACAGACCAACCGCGGCAAGCGTAGCTTAACCTGACCGATCGACCTGTGCGGCTGTCATTATTTAGCCACGGGCCCCTCCTATGCTTAAGAAGGAATATAATTGTGAAAACCATTTTTCTATGCATGGTTCAACGTTTTAAGATACAAACGTAGAGGATTATGTAGGCCATAAAATTGGTCATGACCTAGGTGATGCATTGAACATTACTTCTATAAACGATGTTAATTAACAAGCTTTTATTAGGTCGTCCTATAAGTAATTAACTACCTAATGGAATCTAAGGTAACTAATTTAACCATCTTCCAAGGGTCGTAGCGTAATGAAAATTGGCAGCTGTATGTAGTTCTGATGACAATACAATAATATGGCACTGTCGAACTGATCTGATGATGGAGCCGGAAGATATGAACTGGAACTACATGAGGGAAAATCGTACCAAAGCTGTTTTGGATTTCTTAGAAAAGTGTTGTAATGAACTTTGACCACGATTAGGTTTCAAGGTCTGATGATGAAGCCGGAAGATAGGCACTGGCATTCCATGATAGAATATCGTATCATAGTCGTGTTTGCACTTGTGAGAAACGCCAAGCGTGTTTTTCTAGCGTTTTTTAAACTATTAAATTATTTTATCTCCTCGTCGTTTCAGCCGATAGACGTCCACTGCTGGACATAGGCCTCCCCCAATTTTGGGGGGGGGGGGGGGGTTGCCATAATCGCCACGCTTGGCAGGCGGGTTGGCGATCGCAGTATGGTATGATGGTGGAATAAAGAGAGAACGCTGCTGCCCATTCTCCGGTAAGACCCTTAGTCGCCTTTTACGACACCCACGGGAAGTAAGGGGTGGTGCTATTCTTTAACTCCGGCACCACACAGACAATTTTATCTCCTACACGAGGTAAATTGCTAAGCCTGCATTAGTCACAAAGAGACATGAATGCTATAAATAAACATGATGCAAAATGGCTCAAAATTTCACAACAACAAACAAATAAAATACCTTCACAACATCGTTTAAAATTTGGCATCGACAAAAAAGCCGACACTCCTAGAAATAGGGTGTCCAGCCAAAGCGGATTTCCACGGATTTTTCCAATTTCCACGTGTACGCATATCGTGTGTCCGCCCGACTGACTTGTGCACTTTTTTTAAACGTAACGTTATTGAAAACGCTGGGCTGACAAGTTTATTATATATGCTGTATGTATGCTCTGTGGACGTTTGAGGGATTAAAATACTGTTTTTACTGATTGATCTCCTGTAGATATTATTTTGTATTGGTGTTGAAAATCAAGTAAATAAAGCTTGGAATGTTGATTGTGTTTTGAAATACTTGAAATAAATAGTTCAGATTTTATAAATGAATGGACAATTTGGTTAACTATAGCTGCGCCCCGTGGTTTCACCTGAATAAGTGTCGATTACGTAAAAATATCACAATAAACAGAATCCTAGGTCCTAATGCAGGTCATGGTCTATCCATGTGGACACTCTTAACGCGTACGTATTTTTTTACATCGTTCTCACATATAATTGTAAATTCAACATTAATGATGTAACTAATATTTTTGTAAAAATACAATTTAAAAGAGTGTCCATGGAGTTTCTTGCCCGTTCTTCTCCATAGGTACCTACGCTTTGGAATGGGCAACTAGCTTCATATTTTCTGACTGACCGACTTCTTGACAATTCAAAAGTGCCTGTAAATGGTTTAATTGAAATAATTGAGTTTTAGTTGAGTTTTTTGGGTAAATTTCACCCAAATCCGTTCAGCCATTTTAGCGTGAGAGCGTAACAAAGAAACACAAAAAAACAAATACTTTCTCTTTCTAACCGACTCCCAAAAAGGAGCAGGTTATATGTTCGACTTTATATATGTATTTTTTTATGTATGTCTACATTCCCATCCCTCAAATTTTATAAGTACACCTATAGCGATTTGGGTATTTTTTATAGTAACTCGTGCATTTGCTTTCGGAAAGCACTATTTGGTGAAGTGGAACTGATAATGAACACCACAGATGGCCACCACCGGAACTACTTAATAATAAGTATTTCACGGGTTACGATTCGATTAGGTACTTTAATGTGGTTGCTAAGCAATTTATGCTCGTCACAATGCGTATGGTGAAGTGGAGCTGAGGGTGACTTCTCAGCTCCAGTTCTCCGTTCTTACTAGGAGAACTCCTCAACAATTAACGTCCCTGCATCGGGAAAAGCAATATTTTGTATTTATTTTAATTTATTTCCATTAGGCTATTGTAAATCAAGTGAAAAATATTTTTTTTACAAAAAAAAAAAAACAGCCGACATCCAAAAAACACTACAAAGTGAAAAATTACTTTAATTTCGCAAGTCGGTGCCAAAAAACTAAAATACAGATCCAAAGACACCGACTTCCCAAATTAAAGTTATTTTCCACTTTGTACTGTTTTTTGGAAGTCGGTTGTTTTTTTTTTAAATATTATCATCATCATCATCATCAGCCTATAATGTTCCCACTGCTGGGACACAGGCATCCTCTCTGTGAGTTTCTTAATATTAGTTTAGAAAAAAACACCAATTTCTTCAAAGAGAGTAACAGTCCCAGCAATAAAAACCACAAAAAACACACACACACAACAACAAACGTAATAACTACCGACCCTCACAAAACGATACATTTTTAATTAAAAACGACAGCTACAACAATAAGGCT
This sequence comes from Mesoligia furuncula, assembly GCA_916614155.1. NCBI lineage: Eukaryota > Metazoa > Arthropoda > Insecta > Lepidoptera > Noctuidae > Mesoligia > Mesoligia furuncula. Next base: position 16,047,201 of record OU744813.1, on the reverse strand, counting down.
AACACATCGAACAATTTAGCTAAATCCATAAAACCATTACACTTCCCCTGTGCAAACATCTCAGATTCACCACGATAAACTGTTGTAATTCACGAGTATCGCATTACCGCCCGACGTCGCCCGACGTTGCTCGATGTCGCACGACGCCGCCCGATAATACGCGACACGCGCCGATTATGAAATCCGATGTAGGTAATCGTGTGAGCAGTTGGGGTTAGTTACAGAGGGGACGGGTTTTGTTTTATACCTACGTGCTTGTAGTAGCAAGGGTTCAACTCTGTTGGTTTCTATTTCATTGTAAGTATCAAAATCAGTACCTACTTGATTTCCCCAACAACATAGGTACAACAAGTCTTATCTTAGGTCATCATCATCATCATTTCAGCCGAAAGTCGTCCACTACTGGACATAGGCCTCCCCCAAGCACCTCCACTTCGACCGATTGTGTGCTTCTCGCATCCAACGAGTTCCTGTAGCCTTCACAAGGTCATCGGACCACCTTGCGGGGGGCCTTCCAACGCTACGTCTTCCGGTACGCGGTCACCATTCCAGAACCTGTCGGCCCCATCGGCCATCTGTTCTGCGAGCAATGTGCCCTGCCCACTGCCACTTAAGTTTGGCAATTGTTCGGGCTATGTCGGTTACCTTGGTTCTCCTGCGGATCTCCTCATTCCTGATTCGTTCTCGTTCTCGTGGCGATTATTTATACTTCATATACTAACATGGTAGGTACACCAGTACCTACCTATGTCATAACAACAAGAAATAATGTTGGAAACTTGTCATAACAATCAAGAATCTAGTTATATATTTGAAAAAGTTTTCCTTATAACGGCACGATTTTTAATGGAAGTCTTGGAATGAACATCTTGAATACTTAAATGTTTAGCTATAGGTACTTGTAGGTGTCCATAACTACTTAACACTACGAGCTACTCCTAAAATAGGCAGAAAACTAACCCTTCGAATTCTTCTCAACCACACATGTACTCTATGACCCATCCCTCGTTAAGGGTGAGCTACCCTTGTAAAAGTCAGCGTGAATAGAGCTAATCCTTATCAGAACCGAGGGGTTAGAGTGAATCAATTAAAGATAAGCAAATATGCTCCATTGTGGACCGGAGGGATTGAATTTGTTGGTGTGAGAAAGGAAATTAACTTTAGCCGGATAAAGCGATCCGTCATCGTCTGACGCGCCCTTAAGTCGTGATCACTAACTAAATTGTTTGAATTGGTTTGTTTGTTTAGGAGAAAATGTGGGAAAATGTTAGTAATCATCATGTAATCATAATTGTTGTTTTGTTGTTTTCCAGAGCTCATCATCTGCCTAGCCTTTTCCCAAACATATTGGGGTCGGCTTCCAGTCTAGCCAGATGAATACCAATGTTTTACACGGAGCGACTGAATATCTGACCTCCACGAACCAGTTACTGGGTAATACGATACTCTTTGGTAAGACTTGTTGCCAAGCTTCCGGGCTTCTGACGACCCATAACGACTGCCAAAGATCCACGATTGACAGCCGGGACCGAGGCACGGAAGGATTTTGATATGTAAAGATGGTCACCCATCCACGGATCAACCTCGGCATCGATCGACCCGTGCGGCTTATATTACTTAGCCACACCTGATTTTTTTTTCTAGGTGTTGTAGATAAAACAGATGGTAAATTAGTATGTTATATATTTCTATGTCCAACCTTTAGCATGATTGCATCGCCTGCCAGCTATCAAATACAAAGATTTTTTCAGTTCCAGAGATTTGCGTGTTCAAACAAACAAAAAACTGTCTGTTTTTTTCTTCTTTCTTTTTAGGGTTCCGTACCCAAAGGGTAAAAACGGGACCCTATTACTAAGACTTCGCTGTCTGTCCGTCGGTCCGTCTGTCTGTCACCAGGCTGTATCTCAAGAACCGGGATAGCTAGACTGTTGAAATTTTCACAAATTATGTATTTCTGTTGCCGCTATAACAACAAATACTAAAAACAAAATAAAATTAATATTTAAGGGGGGCTCCCATACAACAAACGTGTTTTTTTCGGCGTTTTTGCCTTGTGGTACGGAACCCTTCGTGTGCGAGTCCGACTCGCACTTGGCCAGTTTTTTAAATTCTTCAGCATATTTATTAGTATCACATTGAAGTCGCTTTACGTGTCTGTCTGTGACAGCGTTGTTATTCTAAACTTCGCATCGGATCTGGATCCGGTTTTCACCATCATTTAGAAAATCGATTCCGGAAGGCTTGTGTGTATAAAACGTTAATATTAATCTACACATAATACAGAAATCTCGATGTGTTGTCAAGTCTTAAAAACCGACGGAAACCGTCAAAATCAAACTGGGCTGAGAATCAGCAATATTCTCAAACTCAAACTCAGGCACTTTTGAATTATCAAAACTAAATAAGTAGTCTGTCAATCAGAAAGTTGAAGCTAGTTGCCCATTCCAAAACGTAGATCTCTATGGAGAAGAACGGGCAAGAAACTCCATGGACACTATTTTAAATCAAGATATTACAAAATCCTGGGTCATTATTCTTGTTGCTATGTGAGAACAATGTAAAAAAAGACACAAATGAAGAAACAATTCAAAATATAAGATTCGAATGTCGAGATTACTTGTCTTAAGTAATTTCGACATTCGAATCTTATATTTTCCTCCAAAACGCCCGCCCTTCACCACATCCTAGTGCTTTCGCTGGGGAGTCTTCTTCCCAGCGAAAGCACTAAGAAGAAGAAGTGGCGCAACATACTCCCCAGCAGCACAGCTGACTGTTCAGTTAGAAAAACAAGCAGTCAGGCAACGCAGGTTGCAAAAAATATGGCTAGCTTTTACTTGGTCCATCAAAATATTAGTCCGTGTTTTTAGGATCAGAATAAAACTAGAATTTTGGACTCAACTGAAGCTCAATTGTTGTTAATATCAGATTCACCTCAGTTAAATCTACTACTTTGTTGCCAATGTTGACAAATCTGAAATAAGTTTATTATTCTCATAAATGTTTAAAAAGAGAATAACATGGTTTAAGTATGCAAAAACATTTCGTGTTAAAAAACTAAGATAAATCAGAAAAATAATTTGTAAACTTTCTGGCCGTTCGGAATAAATTTCATTAATGAATTAGTTTATTCCAAAACGGAATAAAATAACAATTAATTAAATCTAGCCACTAATACCTTGAACCGATTTCACAGCCAATATGTAATAACATTAACAGAATTTATGTTATAACTAATTCTGCTAATCCAGTAATGAAAATTTTACGCCTAATACATTATAGACAGACACATAAAATACAACTAAAACTAGTTTTAATAATGGAATCGATTTGGAAAAATAATAAAAATGTCTAAAATCTAATAAATTAATCATGCTACCTATTACAAGGGATCGAATGGCTCTCCCCACACTGAATTATTCATGACTAAATTAATAATATTAACAATAAAGCTCGTAATGGCGTCCACTGGTTATTATTAATATTATCCGGTTGGCTTTAGTCGGCCATTATTAATAAAAAAATTCAAATGTGTAGGATTACAAGCGTAAGCCATAGATCCGAATTGTTTAAATTTCTCACAATAAAAAATGGTTATAACTTATAAGTTGTGATCATACGCTTGGGGGTGTGTGTGTGTGTGTGTGGGTGTAGTTATAGCTTAATAGTGATGTAATGTGGTGTGGTAATCCCGTGTGTGAAATGTCAAAATGGAAGTTTGGTTATGATAGCTAATCCCAGAGGAATCAAAGCGGAATGGAGGAAGTCTTTTAATGAAATTCATAAGTTTTTTGGGTGTGATACAGTAGTGTCAAAAACGATTTGTGTATTTTTATGGGGCCGAGAGATGTAATTATTGCCATATTAGAATAGAGAACTTTTAATTCAGACAGGAGTCCATAAGGTTAGTAACAATAATATTTAACCTCTAGTGTTAGTAGGTTACAGACATAAATTCACTTAAATAATTAAAATACAGCATGGAGCTGCAACCACCTCCGCAACATCGGAAAAACCCACCGATCTGCGAATACACTGAGAATACTGTTGGAGCTGCTGTGAACACCCATCATCAGGGATGCACATCTATACCTTTATAATGGTATGTACAGGCTAATATGTTTTTTGCTAAAGAAAAATTTACCCATAACCAGTAAAAACGAAGCAAACCAAATTAGGATAAGAAAATATTGGTGTAAAAATCGAGAAAAATAGCGTCATTATTACCGCCGTCAGCCTCAGATTTCCAAAATTTTATTTATTCAGAAAACCATTAAGATTAGGCGTCACGCCAACGTATCCGTCATCAACGACGCACATTAGCGTCACGCGGCGTCGCAGCGTGTGCTGATAAACGCTAATACATAGCATCGTGTGACGTCACGAGATGACGTCACGCATTAATAATATTGACGCGGAAAAATCGACAAGTGTAAGGTATTGGAGGTGTGGTTCCATTGAAGAGTCAGGTACGAAAGGGTATTTTGCTTTTTAAAGAGCTTCTTTGCCACCGAAACTTAGCTAATACTGAGCAATGGGTTTCAAAGGATCCATGTTGTTCAGTTAGTAACAGATCTGACCAGTTTTCCACTTGTTTGAAATAATCTACTCTGAAACTAACGACTGTCACGGCCATCATCATTTGCCAGCAGTTCCGTATTCGAAGAAAAATCAGTAATTTCTGTTTCAAATCAAGGAGAATAAGCTCCGTGGTAACGGGTCGTAGGTTCGATCCTAGACAGGCGCTTTACTTTGTGTAAATTATTTCATCACCACTGCTCTCAAAACGGTGAAGGGAAATATCGTGAGGAAACCGATATGTCGTAGAACCAAAAATTTGATGACATAGACATCTGCCAACCCGCATTTGGCAGCTGTGGAAACACTATAGGCTCATTATGTAAACAAATGATCCGACATATTGTTTTTTATCAAGTAAGTAGGGAAAAACGTTTAGCTAAACCTCGTTCAACATTGGAAACCCACCCAATTCCACCGATAATTCACGAACACACACGTCTCATCTCAACTCTCGCGCACATTATAAATGATTATCACCTGAGCCGAGCGTCGAGTGAAGCTAATGATTCGACGCTGAACAATAACATAATGTGGGGGAAAGCTTGATAGCACTGTTCTTTCATTAGAGGCTTTCGGAGGTTATTTAATGATGATATTGATAGGTTTAACAAAGTATCCGAGATCCCTTTTCGGATACTTTGTTAAACCTAGCATTGTAGACATAGCTAAAGGGCGAATTCTGATTGAGCTTAATAATATTTAAGATGAAATAGCTGTCGCCTTTCCCAAAGGCCGTGAGGATGACAAAAATTAAGCGCCCTATCTTGTAGTCTTTGATTTGTTTTTTTGTATTTTCATAGTGTATTTATAGTCACATTATTAAAAAAAGGCAAACGTTTGTGAGTGTGTGTTTATATGTTTGTTACTTCTTCACGCTCAAACGGCTGCACCAATTTTAGTAAAATTTGGTAGGGAGGTAGCTGACACCTTGGCTTAATATACAGGCTACTTTTTATCTCGATATTCCCACGAAATCGAAACTTATGCGGGTGAAACCGCAGCTAAAATATAAATATAAAATAAAAAAAATGTATTTCAGATTTTTCTCTGCACTAAGAGCAATATGATATTTTCCACCCCTGCCAGAGAAAATATTTGAATGGTAGGTATACTTAACATAATGTGGGAGAAGAAGGAGGGGCGGGGTATTTAACGCATCAATCTGGGTCAAGATAAACAAATAAAAATTATCTTATCTTATCTTATCTTATCAGTTTTGTATCACTATGAAATTGTGAAGCCACTAAATATATTACACATTGGGCACATAATTGTAGCGACACATCAACGCGGTATTATGAAACACAAATTGTAGAGAATAAAATAAATCTAGCCGATGTAAACATCTTTAGAGGCGGACTGTACTAGAAGGAAGGGCTAGTCAGGGAAAGGCAAGCAAAGCCAGAGAGTTTTTCCAAGATATTTTCCACACTGATATTCATGGTTCGCCAGTTACTAGGGCAAACTTAAGAGAACATTCTAAGGCGATTGGCACACTGCTGCGTTTCACGCAGCGGAGTGCGGGAAACGGAGCCAAATTTCACGCGAGTGAGTGCGTTTTTATTGAATTTGTATGTAAAAAATCACGCGCGTAACTGCGTTATCTGCGCCCCGCTGCGTGATGCGTGGCAGTGTGATAATCGCCTAATAGCAGCTACATCCTGGTATACTTCTAATTAGGGAATCTGGAAGCGCTATAACTCCTATAATTTGCTCAACAAAACAAATGAATGTACCTTTGTACTCAAATTATAATTATGTCATATTCCTATATATTTTACTGTGTGTACATAAAATAAATAAATAAATAAATGAGGCTATAAAAATAATATGTATTAGTGCCTTGTTTGATAGCCTCTTCAGCATCATGAAGAGATGATGCAGGAAACGTTTTAACATGGTTAATTTTGAAACATCAACCTTTTTCCTCCATATATATTTTTAACAAACAACCCTTTACCAAAGGTAAACAACCACATACCATCATCCCCTAACTTGTTATCTGTTTAGCGTACCGAATGTGTTACTAACACGGGTAGCATGCGCACGGGTAGCACCCCATCATTTAGTGGTCTAATGGGTTAAGCAAAGTTTGTACGACCACCCATGTTTAGTGTTCGCGTGGATAACGCATCTGTGATAGACTTAGATGATGGATTTCCCGAGATTTGTAATAATAATAATAAATAATAATAAAATAATTTATTTGCGTAAAACATGGTAAAGAAAGGTGTTAAGCATAGGTCAGAGTGGCACAAACATGCTTAGCTAAGATAAAACATAGCACGCTATTGCATGCTATGTTTTATTTAATATTACAGGGTAATTATTAATTTAATGTCAGTAATTATAATGTCAATATTTTAAGAAATGTAGAGATAGATTGGTGACATTTTCCGACATCTTTGTGCACCTTAAATTAAGATTGATATTATCCGGTTGTTTTAATCTTGCTGAGGTTACTGGTAAAACGACTAGTAGATAATAATGTTCAGGTGACCTCAATGTTGTCAGTCACCTCCTGGATTAATTATTGGAAAAGCTTAAAGTTTTGCCAAAAATGTGTACCTCCCTATCCACAATGCTTTTGCAATGTTTTTATTCTCGATGGCCAATAGCTAGGTAACGATAAAAAGGCAGCATCTCTATTGTAATACGTCATGAATACTTTTTTTATAAGTCTCCTTTTTGTGAAGTCATTGAAAAAACAAAAAATAAACCTCCTTTTACTTACAAATCATCCTGGTCCAAACAAAACACCACTTATGCCCAAACTAGCAATAATTTCACACGTTACACGTCCGTTTAGCGTCCTAACTGGTGGCACTATCATATTTACTAACGAGTACAGCAAACTGACTGACCACCCGCGACGATCAGCTGGCCTTTTGGGCATAAGTGGCTGTAGAAGAGGTTCTATTACTTAGGGAGGATTTCGAAATGTTTAAAGTTAACAAAAAGCAGACAAACATACATGGCTACACGCAAAAAACATTACCTGCCTTAGGCCTGCCGTAGGGCATTTCAAAACAGTCAATATATTGACAATTCTAAGTTTGAGATTAAGAACATGCAAACAAACAATAACAACAACACCTAACTAGAACAATTTATTTCTTATATTTTCTTTTTTTTTTCTTTCTCTTTCTTTCTTTCAAGAAGCCTAAGTATAGCCTTTCATAGCTAATCTTTTGTCTTTATCTGTTTCAAGTGTCTTCCAAAGCACAGTTTTTAAACTACCGTGCTCGTACCTCCGTATCGAAAACTCAACGCAGACAAACTTATTCAATGTTCTAAGATTAATTATGATTTTACTAAGAATTACAAAGAAAAGTTTACGTGTTAGGCATTTGCCCTGCAGTGACATTACATACTTGTTATAATAAAAATAAATAGGCAATAAATGTGTGTGCATGAATAGCTAGCTTTATATTGATTGCCCAATTAATAGACATCGCTAGTAATGCGGTGTTAATGAGCCTCCACAGGCACCTTATAATGTAAACAACTTTATTTGATCAGAGTAATGCAGTCAAACATTACAAACGTTTCTCCTTCCTTGAGAAATCATGCGTCTTCGATAAAGATAAGTTGTACAGTTTGAAATATTAAGAGAGCAATAAATTATATTTTATTTTAGAGAAAATCTAATAGCGTAACACACGTGAAATGGCGACTGATCGCTATTTCTTCCATTTTGACAGTTCAGCCAATTTCATTGCATTATTTACGTTGTTGAACTGACGAATTTTTCAAACCTATGAAGTAATAGATTATGAATATCCTCAAAAAAAAAGGCAAACCCGGGGCCCTTTTGGGGGAGGCCTATGTCCAGCAGTGGACGTCTTTCGGCTGAAATGATGATGATGATGATGATCCTTCAAAAACCTCGAATTGCGATTTAAAATATGTTATGTTACTCCTGTTTAATAATTATAATCAAAACGGAAACTATGTAAAAATCGTTAAAACAGTTGTAGCGGTATCTACAACGCCACATGAGAACAACGCGTCGTACTGACGTCACGCAAATAATAATAATAATAAAACCTTTATTTTCAAGCTACTTTGGCCCATAGATAAATACCTTACAGACTAACATATATATTGTAATAGTACAATGTGTGATAGTGTAAAAATAAAAAATAAACCTGCATCTCGCAAGCAGAGTTTACCGCGCAACTAGCATAGATACAACGGCCCGACATGAATCATCGGGCAGTTGCCCACCAGACACTGACACCCGTCTGGTCGGAGGATCCTCCCTTTTCTATAGAGTATGAGTGAACTTTACACCCTGTTCCTCATACCTCTATACAGTAAAGGATCAAAGTTATGTTCCACACTACCAGTCCCTTCTCTATAACAAAGACGCATAACTAGCAGAATCTGCCTAAAATGTTCCCACTGCTGGGATACAGGCCTCCTTTCTGTGAGAGGAAGTGGGCTGTAATCCACCACGCAGGCCCAGTGCGGGTTGGTAGATTTCACATGTTTTCGAATTTTTGGTTCTAGGACATGCCGGTTTCCTAACGATGTTTTCCGTCTCCGTTTTGAGAGCTGTGGTGATTAAATTTAATACACAGAGTAAAAGTGCCCGCTTGGGTTCGAACTCACGACCTACAATTCGTAAGTCGGGGCTGATACCTACAACTGAGCCACCACTGCTCTCAAACACAAAGAGTCATGAGCTGAAGACGTTACTTAATTATTATAGGAAAAACAAAATAATCAGGGCAGAAAAAGCTCTTATTCTATTCATTAATTCCCATTTCAATGCCATTTGTAAGACAGCAAAAGATTACCTATTTTTCTCGAAACCAGTCATCATCTAAATCATTTATCATGGCAGGGGCAGTTTGGGCATACCTAATATTCATAAAGAAATGAACACTAATCGTGATTATATTTTCGAAATCGTGATCGGAAGTGATTACTTAGTATTTTTATTATAGGTACTGATACTTCAAATGCGTTTTTCAAGTCAGTGTGACCTCGTGAATAGAAAGATACCTTTACTAAGACTTTACATTTACTCAAAACGTCTTCAAAAATAAACGAGAAGCCTTATTAAAACAGTTGAATGGAACAATAGCAGTAATAAGCATACTTTTTGAATAAAAAATAATTGGCAGAGATTTCAAAGAAAATATAGTGATAGCTGCAGGCAAAAAGGCAATAAATTGTTTAGAAAGAAACTAGAAACAGATTTATTTATTTTGGTTGTCTATGAAATGTACTTAGAAAAACTTTTACAAAAAAAAAAACAACCGACTTCCAAAAAAAAAAACACTACAAAGTGAAAAAAATAACTTTAATTTCGGAAATTGGTGCCGTTGGCTTCGCATTTTCGTTTTTTGACACCGACTTCCAAAATTAGTTATTTTTCACGTTGTAGTGTATATTTTTGGAAGTAGGTTGTTTTTTTTTTCATCTTTTAGTTGTACCTATCCCACACAAATTCATATAACTACATGCTATGTAAATATTAGTGGCAGGAACTTCTTAACACATAATCAATATAAACAAAGTGAAAAAATTCGTATTATTGACCATTGAAGAACCCAAGCAAAGTTAATAAAAATTTACATGGTGGTCCCATGTAAATTTTTATGCCCTTGAGGCAAACCCTATCCATTAAAAAAAAAAATTAAAAATCGATTTACAATTGTCGGAGATGTCGCGTAACATACACACAAAAACAATGTCGTTTGCTTGAATTTTTACCAGTAATTTTGGTTTAAAAACCAAACTACTAAACCGATTTTGGTAAAATTTCTATGGGCCAATCTGAAAGTATATCCTTTCAAATAAAAAAAGAATTTTGCAAATCGGCTTATAAATAACGGAGTTCTGAGGTAACACAACAAAAATTGAAAAAAAAAACTTTCAACCGAATTGATAACCTCCTCCATTTTTTGAAGTCGGTTAAAAATGGATCCCACCGAAGTATGCGTTGACGAACACGTGTAACGGTACTCGAGGTGCGGGTCCATCTAATTAGCAGAAAGTTCAGGGTAACTACAAAATCTTAGCATGAAGTTTTGAAATGTAACTTCATGCTAAGATTTTATAGTTACCCTTTAAAACATCATCGTCTCTTTGCCCTTGTCCCAACTTATTTGGGGTCGTCAGTTTGTCTTCTTCTGCACTTACACATCTACAAGCTTTTGCCAGCGGCTCCGCCTGCGTAGATGTCTGACCGGGATAATAAGTATCCTATGTGCTAATCCAGGTTATAAATTACCAGTGTGTCAAATTTCATCTAAATCCGTTTAGCCGTTGATCGAATAACAAACATCCAAACATACATCTATAAATATTAGTAGGATGGTAGGATCAGTCATCTCAGTATTCACCGTATTTCTAGTAAGTATGATCTCTCACACAATTCGCTCGTTTCTTTAATCTTTCTCTACTCTCACAAATAATACTAACTGGCAAACTCCCATAATAAGCCCATCTAATCTCCATGTTCAAGCGATTCAAATTCGATATTCAAACCTATCTATTACCCCTGGCCACTAGCTATTAAAATATAAACTAAACCATAAACAATAACGAATATCCAGGGCGTTACTATAAATACTGAATCTCGTACAAACTCGTATTATGATACTGAAGGCGTCTCCATACATGTTCCGATGCAATGCAGCATAACATCGAATAGCAACGCATTGATGTCATAAATATCTATACATCGAACCGTAAATATAAGGAACAAAGCGGTACAAACGTATAAAACGACCCTACATCTCTTAATGATATGTAGATTCCCTACATTAGTTACATGACTGTGTTCTCAGTGAAAACATCTCGCAAACTCCATGCTGAAACCTCACTCCTAATTGACGGATACACGTCAGGCCAAATTCACCTCTAACTTACAGACCTAAAGATCATTTTTGAGTTGTAGTGAAGGGGAATCAAGACGTTGTGGTCCGAGAACCATATCGACTCATTAAACAAGACATAATTTAAACGCATCCTGTACCAACATTCAATTTAGTGTTTCAGACCAACGATACACGTTCCAATTTTCTCTGTTAACAATTGTCCAAGTTACTGCGTTTGAGAATTGAGGCTTTAAGCTCGTGTATTTTAAACTGCGATCGAAACGAAGCTTAATTGGGTTCGTTATAAGGTTGATATTGAATTGTTTTATCTCGGAAATTGAGACATTAGAAATCTTCGAGCGACTATTACCGTGTTCTTTTAACAAATGCACGACGGCGCGGCGTACGGAGTAAGATGTAAGTTTGTGCCGGCGTGCATAAATAAGGCCCGAAGAAGTATCGGTTATTTTAATACTGAGACCCCAGGTGGGCGTGGACCCATCATATATCATCGGCAACAATTATTAAATTATCTTTTTCGTTGACATTAAGTAATTGTTTCGGTTGGTCCGTGCTCATAACTGGCGCGCCGAGCGACGAGGTATCGTTTTTAAATTGTCGTTTTAACTTGTGCTTAAATTCCTTTGTTTAGATGTATTTTTATTAATATTAAGTGATGACATTATTAAAAAATGCCTTTCATCGTTCTAATGTTATTTAAACTCATGTCCGTAACAAAAAACGTGAAAGTCGTTTTAGAATCACATAAATCAATTTTTTCATAGGATTACGTTCTCACATTTTTTTCCAACAACTAGATACTAATTCCGCATTAAGCTGTCATATAGAAGGACATTGAATTATGACTATTAAATGAACATAAAACGATAAACATCAACAGTTCAGCAATAGATCCGATAATTGAGTTGGAAGTAGTTCGAACACACTGTATAAGCAATTACGCCGATTAAATAGTACGAAATCTTGTATATTTAGCTGTGGCATTAATCATGCACGGCGGTGTAATCGGGTCAGGCGGGCGTTGGTGTAATGAATCAAGGAGGTAATTAACTAACTAATACACTTATCACGACATGAAGTGTACACGTCCAATTGGAGCAGAATCGAGACTCGGTGTAAGCTAGATGCTTGCGGCTCGAGACTCGAGCACTCGATTTCTAGATTGGCTCGATTATAAATTGCAAATGAACTAATCATTTGGAATTGCTCGAATTGTTTGTGAGTATTTAGGTTATTGTGATGGGACTGTTTGAATTGTATGAGGTATCACAGGAGTTTCTGCTATTCGTTCGTTCAATGAATGAAGAAACAGGATCTAATATTATACAAGTAGCTCATGACGCGGTACATATCTATATCTATACTATATAAATACATAGGAATGAAGTCTATACTGTACGTTGAATATTTTAGAAAAAAGTAATTGCTACGAGGAGTGGAACGAGTCTGTTGCCGAAAATATAGTTTTTAGATTTTTTGTTTGGATGTATGTTCTGGATTTGGGCAAAAACGGCTGAACTGATTTGGATGAAATTTGACACACAGATAGTATGTAGCTTAGATTAACACATATAGTACTTTTTATCTCTGTAGTACGTTCCCGTGGCACACTGTCATCGACGCGGGCGGAGCTGCGGGCAAAAACTAGTTATAACGTAATATAAACATAAAATATGATAGATTAAAGTCGCTTTTCGAGTCTGTCTGTGTGACCGCCATGTTTTTCAACGCAACGGATCATGATGCGGTTTTCACCACTATTTAGAAAATTTATTCCGGAAATTGTATGTGTATAATGTAGGTATTAATATTAAACTTACGCACAATAACGTATAAATTACGCACGTCTAATGTATGTGATTTAAATAATGTTTTGCGATTTAACTAATGAATTTATTTTCCAATTTGTTTTTATGTAAGTAAGTACTTCAATTTTTCAATTTAGTTTTAATAATATTATTGTGGCATGTATTTTATTCCTTGGTTACTAACATATTTTTTAAGCATACTTACTAACATAAGTATGGATCACTGTCATCATCATCATCATTTCAGCCGAAAGTCGTCCACTGCTGGACATAGGCCTCCCCCAGTTTTGGGGGTGTTTGCCATAATCGCCACGCTTGGCAGGCGGGTTGGCGATCGCAGTATGGTATGATGGTGTAATGCATAGAGAACGCTGCTGCCCATTCTCCGGTCACTGTGTCTCACTTAAATAAATTATATTATTATTAATAAAGAATTCTGTTTTTTGTCAAGTCGTCAAAACCGTGCAAGGTAGTGGCGGATCGCTAGTTTACTATACAATGAGCCTTTTCCAGAGATTACTTCTTCATCACCGAAACAAGGCAGTTAGAAATTACTCTAATTACTATGACTCCATCAAATAATAACGTTTTTTGAGCCTATAATGTTCCAACTGCTGGGACAACTGACCTTCTCTCGGCCAGAAGGAGTCTAGCCTACATCCACCACGTAGGCCCAGCGCGGGTTGATAGATGTCACATGTCTTCGAATGTTTGGTTCTAAGACATGCCAGTTTCCTCACGATATTTTCCTTCACCGTTTGGAGAGCAGTAGTAAAGAAATAATTTACACAAAGTAAAGCGCCTGTCTGGCATCGAACCTACGACGTACAGACGCCAGCACATTAAGCTACCCGAAACTGTCAAATTTTCCCAATCAACTTTGAACCTAATGCTGTAGCGATAAAGTTGAAAATCTATTATAGAAATTTGACAGATTGTAGTAGCTTGATGTGCGCCTCTGTACAACTCGTAAGTGCAATGGCGGCGGTTACAACTGGCCCCTATTGCTCTGCAAAAATAACGTTCATCATCATCATCATCATCGTTTCAGCCGAAAGATGTCTACTGCTGGACATAGGCCTCCCCCAAAAGGGGGGGTTAGCCATAATCGCCACGCTTGGCAGGCGGGTTGGCGATCGCAGTATAGTATGGTGGTAGAATGCATAGAGAACGCGAACGCGAGAACGAAATAACGTTCACCACGATAGAAAGCCAAAGTCAGGTCTTATAATATCTTCCCGGGATTTATCTACGATCGCTAAGTCTACGAAACATTCGATTTAATAAGGGGCACTCTCAGTAATAGAATGTCAATATTGTCGCAATGGAAAGCAGATCATAATCTAAAGCATTTTATGTTTCCGTTCTATGTTATCTGTTACGTATATAATAATAGATATTGCTTCTGCCTGCGACTTCGTTTGTGTGAAATTTCTTGTTTCCTCGATAGATTCCGTCGCATTGTCGCCCGCTCGGCTAATACTTCGTTTTCGCTTAGCTTTCTTTCTGACTTTTTTCTTGTTGCTGGGCTCCTAAGAATTCTAGAGTACCTAATGTTATTAGCTTATAGCCTTCTTCACGAATTGGGTGAGACTTCCCAGACCAGTGGGCAGTTCCAGAGATTAACACGTTCAAACATACAAAAACACAGACAAACTCTTTAGCTTTATTATTAGTATAGATGAGACTGATTAAGAACGTAACTAGCTGCGCCCCGCGGTTTCACCCGCATAAGTGTCGAACCCGTGGGAATTTCGGAATTAAAAGTAGCCTATATGTTAATCCAGGGTGTCAGCTCAGCTACCTCCATACTAAATTTTATCAAAATTGGTCCAGCCGTTTGAGCGTGAAGAAGTAACAAACATACACACACACACACTCACAAACTTTCGCCTTTATAATATTAGTGTGATGATTGTGGTTGGTATGTGACTACCGAGTTTATATCAATCAGATTGATATAAACCCGCTTATGGAGAAATGAAAGTTTCAGACATTTGATTATCGCAGAGGATATTACGAAAGAAGGAAATGACAGGTAATGCTTCAGTTTACTGCGTGTTGATTGAATTGAATTGTTATAATCCTAGAACTAACAGCAGTCCTCTTGTGCCTGGGTGCTAAACGTAACTAGCCGATCGTCATTTGTTATTCGTCGTTTCAGCCGATAGACGTCCACTGCTGGACATAGGCCTCCCCCAATTTTGGGGGGGGGTTTGCCATAATCGCCACGCTTGGCAGGCGGGTTGGCGATCGCAGTATGGTATGATGGTGGAATAAATAGAGAACGCTGCTGCCCATTCTCCGGCAAGACCCTTAGTCGCCTTTTACGACACCCACGGGAAGTAAGGGGTGGTGCAATTCTTTAAGTCCGGCACCACACAGACAAACATTTGTTATTATTACGATTTAAACCAACGACGACTTGAGCGACACTTCAAAAACCACTCTAGACAGATCAAAATGGTTAAAGTACAGAACACCAAAATTAGGTATAGGTATCAACCAAAGAAGAAACGTCACAAGCCCAAGGGCAGAAATAGTTGTATATCTAAATGAAGGATCTGTAGTTCACGATTTGAAAGTACGATTTAGGACAATCTTATAGCAGGCAAACAATTTATTGTCAAAAAATCGGGTACCATGTGAAATGTAAATGTCAAGCGATTTTGAATCTTATGTGGTGCAACTATTACTGTTACATTGACCTGCCCTGCTAACGATTTTGGAACGAGCCCTGGGCCTCAAGTCTGCTATTACAATAGTGTCAGAATGGTCTATCATTGATTTCATAATTGTTGATTTTGACAAGATTGGTAATCTACTAATATAATGGCATCATTATGACTTTCCAATGGTCAACCACTGACACTCCATTGAAAGAAATGGCATAGAATGGAATCTCGTACATAATGAAAAATGAATTACTGACTTAGGCGGTAATCTGCTAAAATTTTTACAGTTCCTTTGTTCAGTGACCTACCATTAGAACGTCAGTTGCTTTTAATTCGTTGCGAGTATCGTATAAGTTCTGTGCCATTGACCGACCAATGATCAACCATTATGAATTTAGCAGATTACGAACTTTTAGCAAAATGACAATGGGATGGTGGGATCATGTTGGAATGACGAATTTATAAAAATAGCAGACTTGGGCCCCTGATTTTTAGTAAGTTATTCAAGAGAACTTATAATATTAGGTAGAATATTTTTATTTAAATACAAACAAAAACCCTTTATTACAATATACAAGCTAACACTAAAATATATATATTATGTAGAGTCAACAAAAGAGATAAGTATGCAGGATCGTCTGATATAGTTGAAGTTTAGTAAGAAACTAATGCATGTTCTCGAATAAAATTTAATGTAACAAACACCTCACTTATCAAATTAAATTTCAGTCGACAACATCCATCGGTTACTTACTAAACTTCAGCTATATCCGACGATCCTGCATACTTATCTGTTTTGTTGAATTATTCTGTTCTGATCCCCTGAACCCCCCCCCCCCCCCCCGCCTCAATCCCCTCCTAGATCGTCTTCTGTTTTAATCTCTGTCTTATCCACTAAAAACTTTCTCATACCGGTGACTGTAGGTACAGTATATGATAAAAAATAAAATAAAAAGGGAGGAGCTATTGGGCATCAAAAAATTCGTCTGCATCGCTGTCAATGGGATAAGTGCCCAAAAGGCTGGCAGCATTACCACGTTGGATGGCAATGCTGATTATTTGGGCTAGTAAAGAGAGCTGAGCCTTAAGGGTCCGGCGGAGCATGCGTAGTTCATACAAACGTAATACCAAAATAATTTTTCAATCAAACATAATATATTCTTAATGTAGTGTGTATATTTATTCCGATTGGATTACAGAATATCTAGGTTCCCAAATATATATTTTGAATGGACACTGATTTAAAGACGAGATAAGAGAAAAATAAGTTTTCTATAGAACTTTGGAATTCCACATGTCTCGTCTTTATAACAGAGTCCTTTCAAAATATATATTTGGGAACCTAGATGTTCTGTAATCCAATCGGAATAAATACACACTTCCTTTTAGAATATGTTTGATTTACAAATTATTTTGGCATTACGTTTTATGAACTACGTAGTAGCATGCGGCCCAACCAACCAACCAACCGACCAACTATAGTTACAGACCGTACCTTTAAATACAGAAATGCTACAGAACCTTTGGCACATAAAGTTCCATTCCACCTGTGTCGAAGTGATTGCGTACTGCGATCGTATCGCCCAACCACATTATTGTCTTAATTGATACGTTTTGTTCGTAGCTAAGCTAGATTAAAATAGTTTAAATCGCTAATTCCTTGATTTAACTCGGTGTGTTGCGCCTGCGATCCTTAGTAATGAGATCAGAAGATTGGCTTAATTTATAGTTCTGTTCGGTTGGTAATGGTTTGGTTTGTTCAGCAGTTATGTTCTTAATTGACGTTTAGTTATTATTGTTTTTGATTATCTGTTCCATGTGAGTTTTAACGGCTTATTTCTGTAGGTAGAATTTAAATTGTTTTTTTTTTTTGTTTTTATTACAATAAAGTCGCAAAAATTTGAATCTTTATTATAATTAACAGGTCTTTATTGATAGTGCCATTAACGAAGATGCGCCCCACTCTTCCTACTAATCGCTAGTAATTATCGCTAGTTAATTCCGTTAGTGTTTTAGTTTTTTGATACACACTAATTACCCACTAATAAGTAATTACCAGAAATCGGAATAGGTAGAGCTGTTTTATGTACTTGCCATATGTTAGAATAATATGGATATTCCCTTTTAGTTACGAAATTAAGTTTAGTTTCGAAGTTATTGTTGGTAAAGAATTGAATTGTAGTGGCACAGAAAGAGCCAAAAACAGGTGCGTCACTCTAGCGACAATAAAATCCCGTAGTATCAGTCGGAATCCCGTGGAATATCCATATTAACATCAATGTTTGCGGTCAATGAACCTAAATAGCTCTACCTATTCCGATCACTGGTAATTACTGTGTATGGACAAAACTAAAACACTAGCGGACTGTTGCACACTTATACTGTAAGGGATTAGGAGGAAGAATGGGGCACGTCTTCGTAGATGGCACTATCTGTATTTAATATCTATATCTAACAAGCAGCACCCCGCGGTTTCACCCGCATAAGTGTCGATCCGGTGGGAATACCGGGAAAAAAAGTAGCCTATATATTAATCCAGGGTGTCAGCTATCTCTGTACAAAATTTTATCAAAATTGGTCCAGCCGTTTGAGCGTGAAGAAGTAACAAACATATAAACACACACACACACTCACAAACTTTCGCCTTTATAACATTAGTGTGATAATCTAGATTTCTAGAAAAGTTGGTGGTGTGACCACTGGACTCTCTGTTACGACCACCTCAAGCTGAGAACCGAAAGAAGTGGAAGAACATCGTGCATAAAGAAGGCCTTTCACGGACACGATCCTCAGTAATGAAGTACGCGACCAAGGAGATCTATTATAGCTCCAGTTAGCCATGGTATATGTTCTAGGTGTGAACATAGCTCACTTTTAGAAATCGCTTGAAAGCTGACATGGTATGGATAGGTAATAACTGCCAGATATTTTTAAATGTTCCTTCATTTGTTTTTTTACATTGTTCCCACATTAAGAACAATGTACCCAGGACTTTGGAATGGGCAACTAGCTTCAACTTTCCTACTAACTGACCGATTCTTTGACAGTACAAAAGTGCCTGTAAATGGTTTAATTGAAATAAATGCTTTGTGTTCGAGTTTAATAGGAGCCACCATTGAAGCAAGATTTTAAGTCTAAGGGGACTACGGGACCTTAACGCAAAAAACGCAAGTTTTTTAATGCCTAAAGCTATATGATCGACTACAGTAAACAAAATCAGAAATGTATATGATATTCTTCAGGATATACGAGTATCCTAGGTAGATAGTGTGTTAAAAATATAATACAACTAATTTGATACGATAAATTAAAGTCATGAAGACACCTCTAAAAACTTTCTTAAAACAATAAAAACCATACTAATAGTTACAATCATTCTGATTTTTCTCAGATTATTCTACAAGCAACATACTAAAGTACTAGTGTTTTAATTTTTTAGTCCAAACAATAGATTTTTTGTAAATAGATAAATGCTTCAAACTTTGCACTAAATTATCAGCGTTATGTCATCGCGCTTCTCTTTCTTTTCTTTACAGTCCAACAGTGACCGCGCGACAGTATAAACATATTTATCTACATCAAACTGCGTAAAACAAAGAATTTTCATAACCGATTGAATATTTTACTTTCACTCCATTCAAAAACTTTATTCCCATACCTATCATAACAACTCAAAAACCTTCAACATTTAAACCTCTCAATTGCGTCCTCGCACAGCCACATAAAACAATCACACGAAACTATTAATCCTGCTTCAGGGAACACGTTGAGATGGCAAAAATGGCGGCTGCGCCCTTCGTATATCATAAATTTGAATATTCCCGAGCAGGCAGTGGATAATATAGTGGGTTATTGTCGTGGCCGGCGCGACGTCGCTACAGAAATAAAACACGTGGAAAAATCGCGGATTTTGTGTCGGAACTAACAGATACAGACCAGGGAGAAGGGACAGAGAGTTTGTGCTTTTTAAATTGGTTTAAGTTATAATAACTTGCTTACATCTTGTTGCTTAGCTGTATGGAATGCTCACTCTGACACCCTTAATAATAAACGTATTATGTTATATCAGACTAGGTTCTGCCCGCGACTTCGTCCGCGTGAAATTTCACCCTCCTCCATTCACCCTCTTAGGGGTGGAATTTCGAAAAACTCTTTCTTAATGGATACCTACTCTTCACAAAGCACATACCCTTCAAATTTCATGTCTCTAAGAGCAGCGGTTAGGCTATGCGTTGATATATCAGTCAGTCAGGACTTTAAATTTTATATACCTTTATAGATGAATAGTTGGTTTAGTTCATGTTCAACCACCACAATCTCTACGATTTCCCTCTTTCAGTCGTCAGTAATTTGACTTTCGATAGAAGAAGACAAAGCGTTGTGTAACTATACAGACGGTATACAACGTTTATAAAGTAAGGGGGTAAATGCTTAAAAAAAAAATCAAACCTCTATGCAACAAGATACTTTTAAGAGAGTTCAAAAAAATATGTATGTCACGTGATCAACTTTGAAAGTTAATATGTCGCAATGGTGACGCTTTACGGGGTTCAAAGTCCTTGTTTTCTGTTTGCATTGATGTGAGCTATCGATTAAGATAGGTTTCATACGTGGCCGCCATTTTGAAAAAAAAAAAGACAAAATGGCGGACAGATAGGTATATAAAAAACCTGCAATTCCCTTTTTCCTTCATCATTTCAACCAAAAGGCGTACACTGCTGAGCATGGGCCTCCCCCAAGCACCGCCATTGCGTTCGGCTCTGTGCTTCTCACATCCAGCGGATTCCTGATTTTTCCTACAATGGTTTTATTTGTTTAAATCCATGTCTAACCCAATAGACTTACAATACTCTAAGTTACCATTTGTTGTAGATAATGCTGTTATTATTTAACGGGTTCCCCATTAGAAATTGTTTATAATTTGGAATCAGAATAGGATTCAAAGACCAAGATATGTAGTTGTGTTTTTAGTCTACCCAAGTAAATTTGTCAGTATCAATTCTTAGCTCATTGCTGCAGTCAAAGGCTTATTTTAAGTTTATTTCCGCAGATTTTCAGCATAAGACTAACACATTCTCTTCCCTAAAGAATTAGATCTTAGGAACATGTTTGCATATTTTCTCCCTCGCTAGAATTGCTTCATCGGAACCTTATAGCTTTTGTATATATTTGAGATCTCTCCATATATTTCTAAGGTGACTTTACGATACGACACTCACCATCACACTGATATTATAAAGGCGAAAGTTTGTGAGTGTGTGTGTGTGTGGGGGTGTGTGTGGGGGTGTGTGTGTGTGTTTATATGTTTGTTACTTCTTCACGCTCAAACGGCTGGACCAATTTTGATAAAATTTTGTATGGAGGTAGCTGACTCTCTGGATTAACATATAAGTACTATTTATCCCGATATTCCCACGGGATCGACATTTACGCGTGTGAAACCACGGTGTACAGCTCATCGTTCATAAAAGTACTATGGTGATTGTCGTATCGCAAAGTCACTGTTACCATGCGAAAACCTCAAACAATTCTTAATCCACCATAATATGACTTACTCCATTACATCATTGCTCTGTATCAGGATTGAGACATCTCGAGTGGCGGGGCCGCGGGGCGCAGCGAGCGTCTCGCGCGGAATGTTAATATGCAAACCGAGCCGGCCGCTTCTCACAAATATCTATCAATACCACTCATGCTGCCCATAGCTTGCTGATTCCAAGGATTTTTCGGTTATTGTCTTCTTATAATTGTTGGTAGTGGTAGCAGTTTAGCCAGTACCTTAACATTGCAGGGTAGTTGAAGCGACGGGCAATAGTTGCATGGCACATGGTTCAAAATCCTATGACTCTTCAGTTGACACTTTTTGGCCTGCTTTAAGACTGCATGGTTAAACCCTCTGTTTGTGAGTGTGCTTGTCCAGAAACGTCCTTTTGGTTCTCTACGTGTATCTACTCATTTCTATGTCCAAGTGTATCTTGCTGTTTTTCATTTTGTAATGTTAGGGACTTGGTGAAATTTTGAGAACAGGAGACATTGCAATTTTGCCGGTTTGAATAGCTGGTCATGTGGAAAACCTTTGGTGTTGGAACAACTAGCAACAACCACTTCCCATCCATGATTGAATTTATATGGCATATGATCTGAAATGATGATGATTGCCTTTCAATCATCTCAGGTAGGGATAGGGAGATGTCTCATGAGCATTCGCTAAATTTAGGAGTCAAGAAGACTCCTAGATTTAGCGAATGCAACGTATCATTTGAAACAAGAGAAAATCTGAGTTATTATTAATGCTCTAAGTATCAGTAGGCCTACTTTCTGTGATTGTGATATAATAAAAAAATATCTTTATTTTGTTTAGTTTAATTGATATGCAAATAAAATGCAACGAACCACACTCTTGAGAATTAAGCATACACTCAATCAATTCAGATTCTTTTGATTCAGGAGCTGAAGAGCGTATTATGAATTTCCGGAAGACATTATAAGGGCGGTAATCAAAGCACCCATTATGGCTGCTATTACAACAATAAATAAAGAAATTATCGTCAAATCGACGATAAAAAAGCTAAATCCAATTAATTTAATCTCAAATAGGATCTCGAATTTGTTTTATTCATAAATAAACAGAAGACTATCGTTAGTTGAAATCTGTCCTCGGCCTTTTTTGATTGAAAACTATGTTTTGCTCCCGACAACCTTAAAACTACGGCTCCCAAACTAAAAATCACTCTGAATTGAACCTTATCCCTCTTCAATAAGATGCTCCAGTGTTATATTTTTATAATGGTTATGTTTGTGTGTTCGCATAGAATCCTATTGTTATTTCCATACGTCACATCAAGGGTATGCGATGAAGGGAGCGCAGTTTACTATAATTAGTTTGTGTTTTATCTCGATCGTCGATTCGCAATACTGATGGGTATCGAGCTGTTCATGTGTGACAGGGATTGTTTTGGTGTGATTGATGAGTTTTGTTTTAAATTTTTTTATAAGCTTCGTTACGTACCTACTTTATGTTCCATCAATTGTATTAAAATTGACTGTCCAATATTGTGGCATTGTGTGCAGTTGCATGTGCAGAGAAGCAGACCTTGTCCTACCTGCTGAGTATAGGCTAATTAATGTTATATTTTAAATTCTATTTATATTTTTCCTTTTCTTTTGTTTTTTATGATAAATTCTTGTTGTTTAATTAATAATTTAAATAAGTAATTGGTTTTAAACATTGTAACAATTTTGATTTTATATATTTTATAATAGTATAATTGTGGCATGTATTTTTAATTTGTATTTTAATTTTTAATTTTTGTTTTTATAATTTTAAATTTTTGTTTTTTACTAACATAATGTTTAAGTATACTAACATAAATATGGATCACAGTGTCTGATATAAAATAAATAATAATAATAATTAATCATGGCTTACATAATAAACATATGAAGTGTTTAGAATCGGCGCTCATTTTCTGTAGCAACCTAGTATTCTACCGTTTATCTAAAATGCTTGAGTGGCCCGTGGCTAAATAATAACAGCCGCACAGGTCGATCGATCAGGTTAAGCTACGCTTGCCGCGGTTGGTCTGTGGATGGGTGACCATCTTTACATACCGTGACCCCTCCGTGCCTCGAAAAGCACGTTAAGCCGTTGATCATTCGGCCCGGCTGTCATTCGTGGATCTTTGACAGTCGTTACGGGACCCACTCAGAAGTCCGAAAGTCTGACAACCAGTCTTACCGAGGGGTATCGTATTACCCAGTCAGATAGGCAGTCGCTCCATGTAAAATACGGGTATTCAGCTGCATCCGGTTAAACTGGAAGCCGACCCCAACATAGTTGGGAAAAGGCTAGGCAGATGATGATGATCTGAAATACTGCAACATTGATGACCCTTCATAAAACTATACACAATTAAATCCTGTAAAACACTTCAGAGTTTTATTATGTAACACTTACCAACATAGTAATAATTATGTTAATTTTCCATTTTAAAACCACCCTCTGTTTTGTGATTTTACTCAACTTCAACTATGAATAATAATACTGAAACTTCTAGGTCATAAACCTATGTAAGTATGTATATGACCCAGAAGTGTCACTTGGTGGTAGAGAGTGCCACTTGCACCCTACAAAAACAAATATATAAAATCTTCCAACGCGGTAACAACAGCTCCCTAAAATCCCATGTCCTCACACTTATCACGTCTACAATCACGTCGCTTGATGTCCTGATGAATGAACGTTTTGTGATGCTAATACACAGATTATGTATTAAAACTACTGTTCACAACCCTTCGTACCAAAACAACCTTCGCGTCAACACACCCCATTTGACTTTCAACTTTAACTTTCAAAAATAGAGTTGGTAATCCAGTGTTGTAGGTTTGTGAGATATAGGGACTGGTGTTTTTGTTAGGTAATGAGGTATATTCTAATAGTACACGTGTTTCCCTTATCTCTGATTAGTCCGTTTGAAAGCTTTGTCTCTGGCTGTCGAAGGGTTGCTGTAAATTGACTGTGAATGATTTATTGGTGACGCGTTGGTCCGATCGGGTTGGTGTGATTTTAGAAATTTGATTAGGTAGTTTTTAAGCTGTTTTGTAAATATGGTTATTGATTGACAGTTTTTTTCTGTGATAGAAGAAGGGTTGGAAAAGCGGCAGAAATAATGTTAGCTTTTATATCAGGAATTGAGCATGGATTTGTGATTGCAAAATTGAGTGTATGATAATCTTGAGATACCTACTTCTGAATATATGTTAAAGGTAATCATTTTAGATTTTTACTTAGACTGACTATGTGGGGTTTGTGGCTAAGTAACATCAGCCGCACGGGTCGATTGATCAGGTTAAGCTACGCTTGGCACGGTTGGTCAGTGGATGGGTGACCATCCTTACATAACAAGACCCCTCCTCGTGCCTCGGGAAGCACGTTAAGCCGTTGGTCCCGGCTGTCATTCGTGGATCTTTGACAGTCGTTACGGGTCGTCAGAAGCCCAAAAATCTGACAACCAGTCTTTCCAAGGGGTATCGTATTACCCAGTAACAGTCAGTTAGGCTTTCGCTCCATGTAAAGTACTGGTATTAAGCTGCTTCCGGTTAGACTGGAAACCGACCCCTACCTAGTTAGGAGGTAATAATAATAATAATAAATAAATAAATATCTTTTTTGGTGTATACCAACCATCTTCAACTCCAACCCGACCAAATTATAGAAAACATCTTCGGAATAAAAAGTGTTGGAGTAAAAAAAATTTTGAAGACAATATGGCGTCAAAAATCGGCATTTATTTTTTCAATTTTGATATACCCAGTGTCACTCTCACAATTAAGACGAATCTAACGGCACCTCTTAAGCTGAAATCTATCAAGCCGTTTAGGCTACAGAGCGTGGCAAAGAAATATACATACATACATACACTCGAAAAACATAACCCTCCTTCTGGTGCAGTCGGGTAAAAAGAATCCAATTCATCTGACGCCGCTATTCATCACGCTATTTAATCTGGCCACCGATCATCGTAGACTGGAAAGACACATACCTATACTGGCGTTATTGGTGATGCCCTTCAAAAAGGTCAGAAGCACTAGCCAATAAAACTCATGTCGAAGTAAAAGAAGAATGCAAAAACCGTTAAGCATGTAGCGTCTTGTAGTTGCTGTCTACTCCTTTTTGTATAACATAATCAGAATGTAATGTTGGGAACATTACATTCTGATTATGAATGTAATGTTGGGAACATTACATTCTGATTATGGGAACATTACATCATCAGAATGTAATGTTGGGAACATTACATTCTGATTATGGTATACAAAAAGGAGTAGGCAGCAACTACAACACGCTATTAGGGCACAGGTCTCCTCCCTGTGAGAGGGAGTGGACCGTAATCACCACGCGGGCCCAGTGCGGGTTGCTAGATAACTCCTTTACGTATATATTTACTTAAATCCCACAAACATAACCGTCTTCAACTCCAACCCGACCAAATTAAAGAGAACATCTTCGGAATAAAAATTGTAGGGGTAATGAGAGACCCCAGTCGTCCGACGCCGCCATACATCACGCTATCTGATCTGGCCACCGATTGATTTTCGGAAATCGCCTCCGAATAACCCTGACGATAAAGTGATTTACGGGTCTGACATACGGACTGCGCGGTTGGCGAACTGGGAGGGTTGATTCGAGTTTATTTGCGTCATTAGCATAAAAAATTAAGGTATAAACCTTCTAGTTATTATGAATGTTATTAATTAATAAATGGGCGCCAGGGACTTTGAGAGTCCCGGATCCCGGAGCCGACGAAGGTGTACTAGATCCTCAATTCAAATTACGTTGAAGACCGGTTTCCACTGTAGAAAACCGGACTAAGGTTCTAACAGAAACTAGTTCTTACAGAAAAGGTATTAAAATGAAAAAAATATTCTAAGGGATAAAAAAAACCGTCCCGCCTGCGCTAACGCGAGACGGACTCCGCCAGAGGCTTCGAGCGGACTCGAGGAACGGGTCTCGCGTCCAGGCCCCAGACGCTCCTCTAGATCCTGGCGGCGAGCCGAATCTCTCGAGGTGCCTCTCGGTTGACTAAGAGAGAAAGCACTTGACTGCAAGATCATAACTAGGAAAAAATTCGAAGAGTGTAATAATATCTGCGATGGGCTAACTAACCTTACTACCATCCACACTTGGGTTGATATCCCGACCAGTCGCGTGCTTCTCCTCCACGTTTATTATGCGCACTGCAAAATGTGGAAGTCTCGGCGTCTGTGTTCCCTACCACATTTAACCCGTCTGCCTTCAAAGCAAGAGTGAACAGGCATCTTCTGGGCACGCTCGTTCTATCATAGGCCTCATCCACCGCTTTCCATCGGCCGTGATCGAGGTCAAAAGCAGGCCCAAAGAGCAAAAAAAAAATATTTGTAAAAATATTGAAAGTATTTCGATGTCAACTTGATGATTTTTCAGGACAGCTTTCGCAGCTTTAACTGTGGGGCAAAACGCTTTCTTTTAAAGGATCTAATGCCTTACATCAACTGGTTCCCCACTTTTTTTAGCTGCCTCCCTGTTGGTCTCCTTCAACTGTTCGTGGCTCATAAATTCTACAAAGCAACAAAATATATAGGGATCTCTAAATAAGTTCTAGATTCTAGAGTGTATCTTCCACACATCGTGCTGTTCACTCCTTCGTAATGTGTTGGATCATTCGGTTCCCTACAAAATGGTTGAGTTGGATGGTGCTGGTCCACGCGTCATGTTCGTGAACGGGCGCCGTCGGTTGAGACTGGTCATCTCTTAACGGCCAAAGCTTATTTTTAATCTTATATTTTTAATTGTTTCTTCATTTGTATCTTTTTTTACATTGTTCTCACTTATAGAAGCAACAAGAATAATGTACCGAGGATTTTGTAATATCTTGATTTAAAAGAGTGTCTATGGAGTTTCTTACCCGATCTTCTTCATAGAGATCTACGTTTTGGAATGGGCAACTAGCTTCAACTTGCTGACTAACTGACAGACTATTTAATTTTGACAATTAAAAAGTGTCTATACAAGGTTTAATTGAAATAAATGCTTTGAATTTGAGATTTAATTTTTACCGTAATATTTTCGTCAGTAACCCTACCAAACCTCCAAGCAAGCCTTCCTAAAGCAATATAATCATCATCATCATCATCATCTTTTCCTACGTTGGGGTCGGCTTTCAATCTAACCGGATGCAGCTGAATACCAGTATTTTACCTCCATAACTACGTAAAACTGGTTGTCAGATTTTAGGACTTTTGACTACCCGTAACGACTGTCAAAGATCCATGAATAACAGCCGGGATCAATTCCGAGGTACGGAGGGGTCTTGGTATGTAAACATGGTCACTCATCCACGGATCAACCGCGGCAAGCGTAGCTTAACCTGATCGATCGACCAGTGCGGCTGTTTTTACTTAGCCACAAGCCCCAAGTTAAATAAAGTTAAGTAAGTAAAGAGAAAGAGAGTTAAGTTAAGTTAGTTTGAAGTTATGTACAAGTTTTTTATGTTATTATAATTTAATAACATATAAAATTTGTAGTGTGGTCCATCCTAACAGCCAGTGCGTCCAGTAATTTTATCGATATCGAATCAGCGCCGCCGATTGGCTCGGTAATGGCTTGATTATCGTATTAGGGCGAGCTGATTACTTTCCACTTTTCGCTTTCTCTTTTCGCATTACACAAATTGTTTGTTTGTGAACTGATAAGAGGAGAAAGCTTTGGTTAAATAGTTATAGAGTGTTGTCATTTTCACCGTATTATCTTCTCTAGAATTATTGAAGCTTTTACACGTAAAGGCCATTGAGAGTCATTCAGTGTAAAAGGTATCGTGTTTTCGAATTTGAACAAAAAGATATGATGATACATGGACCATAAAAGGTACGGCAAAAGATAAATGAACTGTTTGTTTTCTATTTAATTAATTCGAAAAAATCTATCGGTTTCTTACTAAACTTGAACTATATCCGACGACCCTGGTTACTTGTCTCTTTTTGTGACCATACCAGGTTCCCAGTGATAACTGATATCACCAGCCTGTTTGACTTGTATGGTGATTACGGTCATAATCATATTATAAGCTGTGTGCCAAATTTAACCCAATTCCGCTCAGTAGTTTTTGCGTGAAGAAGTAACAAACATATAAACACACTCACAACCTTTCGCCTTTATAATATTAGTGTGATGAATAAAAATACTCGGATTCTATCTTACTACATGGTAACCTCTCAACGGTAGTATTTTACGACGAATCTTGCGGGATTTACACTTGCACACTTACGAGACCATCGAATCAACGAAGCGTCTTCAGCCCTGCTTATACTTTAAACCAATGTTGAACATCACCATCATCATCATTTCAGCCAACTGCAGGACATAGGTCTTCTAAGCATCACCACATCGACCAATCCTGTGCTTCTTCCACTACATTCAACGCCGTGTAATGTTTTGGTAGCGTTATTTATGACCTAAAACGTGGTCACTGTCGGACTGCATAGAAAAGAAACAGAAGTGTGATGACACAACGCTAGTAATTTATTGCAAAACATTAAGCAATTATTTAATTACAAAAAATCTATTGTTTGGGCCAAAAAATTAAAACACTAGTATTTTTGTATGTTGCTTGTAGAATAATCTGACAAAAAATCAGAATGATTGTAATTGTATGTCTGTTAGTATGGTTTTTATTGTGAAAAGAAAATTTTTAGAGGTATTTTCATGATTTTTTTCTATCGTATCAAATTAGTTGTAGTTATTACGTTTTCAACACACTATCTACCTAGCATATATCCTGAAGAATATCATATATATATTATATTTTTTCTGATTTTGTTTGTAGTCTATCATATACTTTTATTGTTTCTAAAACTTGCGATTTTTGTGATTAGGATTAGGTAAGCCCCTAAGGAAGTGAGAGTGCGGTGCTTCCGATCAGACCATACCCCACTTGCTGGTGTGTCCTAAGTGCCTGTTCGCCTGCACCTTGGATGACCTAAAAAATGCCTCTAATGCCGCAATTAACGTGGCCACCTACTGGGCTCAAACTATACAAAAAAAACAACGAGATAGAGTACATGAGTACACGAACAGGGGGCCTAAAAAGGCCACTTTGGTAGAATCATAAAAGGAGAATCATAATGCACAGTTAACTGTTCAAATCCCGTTGGTGAAGATTTTTCAGTTATTTTTTTTTTGTCTGTGCTAATCTGCCAATCAATCCAATCCAAATCCAATCCCGATCTCTTTGATTATACCTACGTAGTGCAGCGAAAAAAAGAAAAACACGGACTGTCCTCACAATATTATGATTCCAAAAAGCTGCCAAAGTGGCGTTTTTAGGCTCCCAGAAGAAAAAGAAGCGTTATACCTATTTTGGTTGTGAAGTGAAGTGCTTGCATTCAGCATCACACAACACTTCACCTAAATTACGCTAAAGCAACAATACCTTTTCCAGCAGTAAGGGCAGGACAAGCTGGCTGTAAAGTGAGAAAAAGGCAGTGAAAATGAAACAGGTTATTAGTTGAAAATTACCGCGCGCCCCGGACTGTAATGTCGCCTGCAATAAAGCCTGCCCGGCGAAGAGGGGTTATGGACCTAGAGTGGAAACTGGAAGAGAAAATTAAGTTTCTTTTTTTTTCAAATGATGTTGTGTAAGGTTCACTCATCACACTAATATTATAAAGGCGAAAGTTTGTGAGTGTGTGGGGGTGTGTGTGTGTGTTTATATGTTTGTTACTCCTTCACTCTCAAACGGCTGGACCAATTTTGATAAAATTTTGTGAGGAGGTAGCTGACATCCTGAATTAACATATAGGCTATAATTTTTATCCCGATATTCCCACGGGATCGACATTTACGCGGTTGAAACCGCGGGGCGCAGCTAGTCCTCTATAAAAAAGGGAGGGTCCTCCGACCAGAAGACGACAAGGGTGTCGTCTTGCTTGGCAACTAACCGACGATTGATGTCGGGTCTGTCGGGACGTTGTGCTTGCGCGATTAAAAGATTTTGCGTATCGTCAGTATAATGAGTAGTTCGCATGTGGTGTTGCAAATGCCGCCACAATGTTAAAATTCATGGTTTTCCTTTTATTTCTGACACTATGTTATTTAGCAAAAAGTAATCCTTATGATGAAGCCTTTCATCGGTATAATAAAGCTACAGGGTATTTTATTTTTCTCGTGTAGCGGGTTCGATTCCCGGTTCAACCAATTAATTATTTAAAAATCTATGAATGCAGTTTAAATTGTTTTTTTAAAATTAAAATAATGCCTTCTTTCAGTAAAATGTTCCATCTACAATATTCAAGGTACTTTCCCTCCATGTGGCATAGCCGTGCCGTGGGACGCCCTCTATAGTTAAACCATAACTAATCCTTTTTTGTCACTCACAGCAACAACAGTGAAACAAAATCTAATCGTTCACCTTCTCGGTGAATGAAGCCATTTTTGCATCAGCAAGGTTAACAAGTACCAGTTTCGATAAATCAATCAAAATAATAAAACTATGATGATCTAAATATGTACAGACACCAGCACATCAAGCTACCCGAAACTGTCAAATTTACCCAATCAACTTTGAACCTTATGCTATAGCGATAAAATTAAAAATCTATTAAAGAAATTTGACAGATTGCAGTAGCTTGTACTTACACATAGACATTGTTCTATGTAGAGATCAGAGTAGTACTTACATTGGCAGTTAGTTACTACGACTCATCTCTAACACATAATACGCTCCTGCACCTTCTACTCCACAAATACTTTGTGTCGCTCGTTGAAAACAGGGTGGTTGTGGGGCCTAAGCCCAACCCCCAGAGGGGCCGGAAAGAGGGGGAGGGTTGCAGCGGGCAGCGGAGGGGGTGCGGCCTTAATTACCGCCGCTTTTATAGTTTTAATGAGTTCATTTTGGACCGGGGCTAACAAGCGGCGTAATACCTATTTAAACCAATTTTGAAATTAATATCGTAAAGTGATGGCGGGTTGCAATATCGATGTTTTGGGCTTTAGGTATTTAAACAATTTGTAATAATTTTGATGTTGCCTTGTATGTGAGATGGCTGTTAAATGTGGACTTCAATAAACAGCAACACTAATTGCTAAATACTGTGGCATTCTTCATACAATTTACAAAATGGTTAATCTGTATGTCTAAAGTTTGACATGACACATAGTAAAATTTTGGAGTTTAGCGCCTAAACTCTCAAATCTTTATTACATCAGGTCATTTTTCTTCTTTTCGTGTCGATGGTACTCCTCCTCGCTGTTTAATCTATACATATAATAAATCTGTAGAAGGGTCAATTCTGTACATTGAAAATATTGAAAAAATAAATAGCGGGGTGTGTTGCTGGATCGATACCAAACCCAAATATGTGATTAAAAAAATTTTTGTCTGTCTGTCTGTATATGCAGGCATCACGTGAAAACTAACGGTTCGATTTCGATGAAACTTGGTATAATTATACCTTATTATCCTGGGCATAAAATGGGATACTTTTTATCCTGGAAAAATACGTAGAAAAAAAATCTTATTTTTCAGTTTTATTCATAGACGTTGTTCTGTAGAACCGCGAACACACGTTGCATTACCCGCAGTGGATAATTTTCCATTTCAATTTAAGAGAATACAGTTTCCTGTAGCTTTGTGTTACGCCATGACAATAAATAAGGCTCAAGGTCAGACCCTAGGAGTTGCTGGCGTAGATCTTACCGCGAGTTGTTTTTCACACGGGCAACTTTACGTAGCTCTTTCCCGTGTGAGCAGTCCAAGAAATCTTCATGTTCATATTCCGGACGAGCTCACTAACAATGTTGTGTATGCTGAAGCTCTCAATTAACTTTCTGTCGCATTGTCACGATCATTTTTTTATTATTGCAAACTTTTCGTCACTGTCAGTAATTTACTGCTACATGTTACTTATCAAGGTCGGAATTACTATGAAAAAAATACTTACTACAGAACACGAGCTCAACAGCAGTAGCTCAATAGAGGGATCTTCTTAATTATTATAGGCTTAGCCGTATTTGGGTCCAATAGATATTTATAAGATGTCATTGTCAGAGTTACTCAAAATGGAGAAATAAACCATCCACGCGAAGACCGACATCCGCGCGGACGGAGTCGCGGGCGGAAGCTAGTTTTATATAAATTGAGCCCACGTTAGTAGGTGGCCACGGTGATTGTGACATCAGTGGCATTCTTTAGGTCATCCGAAGTGCAGGTGAACGGGCTCTTGGGACACTCCAGCAAGTGGGGCATGGTCTGCCATTTAATGCTCTTATTCTCTAGACCTTTTTGTATTACTATTTACTGAAAAAATCCTATGGAGACCTTCTTTTATAAGGACGTTCTTATAGGGACCCTCATTTGCATCCTTCGATAAAATACCCAAATCCTTCTCTGCGTTACAACAATATATGAACAGTAGCTTCCTTCCTTTTAGCTACTTAAAACGTTAAAGTTTACTGTCATGACTCGGTAAAATTTTTCCTCAAGCTTTAACTGTTTTCGGATCAGTAAAAAATAACTGTTTTGAACGTTAGGCTCATATGGAACTGTTTAAAGCAGTTCTGATCAATGGTTTTTCATTTTTTATGTATTGCTTATTTATTTCAGTGCATACTTCCCGGTTCCATGAGTCTCCCATCCAGATGTTTGCCGCGACTGACGGCCCTTGTGTCTTTGGCCTAACTTAGGCTACCAAGTCTACGACGACGGGGACAGGGTGATGCGCCTCAAGTCGATTTGGGCAGGACATCTAGTTAAACGAGGAGATGGCCGAAGTACTAAAGCTGTGACCGAATAAACACCACATCGATAAAAACAAAGAAACATCAGTAACATCCCTAAAATGTTTTATCAGGAGCTCGCAACTCGCGGTCGACTCGACTATTTTGTCGATATTAATTAAAAAGGGGTCTGTACAAGTTAATATTAAAGAAAATTAAGCAATCCCCTTCTAAAGTTGCTAATGAATTTTCACAATAAACATTTTCATGTTCGCCCGTAAACCGCTTGACGGCGTTTTGTTTCGTAAGCGCTTCAATTTTGTTTCTAAATTAAATTTTGTTACAGTTTGAGCGTTTATTTATTAAAGGGCAATGAAGCTATTTTAAATGAAAGAGAAATAACAAGCCTTCAGTCTGAAGCGTGGACTGAGATACGGAATTCATGCGTCTAGTACTTACGACCATAAGCCATAACTTCCTGAGAAAAACATTGCAGAAGTTGTGGAGCCTTCGGAGGCTATCAAAGATGTGAAGCTGTTCCATATTTATTGTTTCTTCTACAAGCTTTAATTGAACTAACCGGACCGGGTTAGGAATACGACCCTCAGTTCCATCACAAAGATAACTGATGGCACTTGGAAAGCTGCCACGCTAAAATGGAACTGGGCTGGACACATCTGCCGCATGTTAGGCGAAAAATGGGCCAAACTTACTGCTTAATGGCAAACGACGTCGTGGCAGGCCCAGACGGAGATGGCGGGACGGGCTGGACTCCTTCAACGTGCTGGTCCTTAGCAGCTTTGAACAGAGAGAAGTGGAAAGAGAGTAGGAAGGTCTTTGCCCTGCAGTGGGACATGACAGGCTAATAATATAAGCTTTCATTGATGAGGGCAGTGGTGGCTCAGTGGTAATGACCCCAACATACAAGTTATCACCCCCCCCCCCCTCCTCGATCCCCTGCTTGTTCGTCTTTTCGCTTTCATTTAATGATTAGGTAGTTTCTCGAAATTCTGGATTGCGTTGTTTGAGGCGTTTCATCTCTTGTTGATTATTCTGGACTACCAAACCATGTTTCATCTTTCTGGTCTGCCATCAGACCTGCTATAAATAGAAAAAAAACTATTACATGATTTTATTTTAAGAAGAAGGTGTGTGTTAATTTGTCCGAGTGCCCACTTAGGCTTTTGAGACATTGCAAAGCGGTCGGTCGACTCTTCACGTGATACGAGGGCTGGCCAAGGAAAAGTGGCAGCATTGCCATGTTGTACGGCAATGCTGCCACTTTTCCTTTTGACGACGATGCGGAATAATTTTTTAATGCCCTATGATTTATTACATTTTTATTTACATGTACAGTCAACAAAAGAGATAAGTATGCAGGATCGTCGGATATAGTTGAAGTTTAGTGAGGTAACCGATTGATGTTCTCGAATAAAATTTTATTTTATTAATAGAAAACAAACAGCTCATTTATCAAATTAAATTTTAGTGGACATCCATCCATCGGTACATACATATTATTATTTTAAGAATAAGGCGGAAATAAAGTTATACCTTCCAGACTTATCAGCAATTCATGCACTGAATCTGCACGAAATCTTCCAAGTTCTGTAAACTTCTTTCAGTAAGAGCAGCACCATCCATCCAATAAAACCTTCTTAATTAATAAAAGGTGTTGAACAAAAACACACGACCCAACACCTACGGCTACCTACACTTACCCACCCCACCCCAGCGGGCCACATATCGGGTGGGGTGGCCGCGTAATAGCCTCGCAATTATCGCCCTATTAAGTAGTTTGGAACCGCCATTCACGATGGGCCCCGCTGGGACCACTGTGTGTTACGATGGCCCAACTTCGTACACTCGTATGCTGAAGTATGTTTTAATATGTGAAGTGATATTTCGGACTAGCAATTAGTATGGCGTGAAACATTAATATTAACGAGTTTGCGTGACTTCGTTAGTGAAATATCTCGGTTTTTTGTGTGTTATTAGTACGTATTAGAGTGAATTAGATGGTATTTTAATTTAATTAGAATTTTACGATTCATTGGAGACAACGCATGATAAAACTAACAAAAATTTTTTTTATTATTCGACTTTACAAAAGGACAATTGTACATCACGCCATTCACCGAAGGGTTAGGCATATTTCGCCAGTTGGGAGCGAGCCATCATTTTTGGGATGCATGAAGAAGCCTCCTCGTGTAGCGCAGTTTGTTCCGCCAGGTACTCAACTGAACGCTCGCACTCGACGCATCCTGGACAGTCACGCCCAACATCTTATTTGACTGGCCAATTCTTCCCTTGCGGTGATAGGGCTAGCGCCTGGTTTGCGACCACCCTCTCACCGGAGTCCGGCGTCAAGCAGCTTGCTGTGTTTCGTCGATGCGTGGGAGATCCAGTGCCCAGTGCCAGCATAGACCTCATCCATCGCTTTCCATCATTCGTGATCAAGGTCAGCAATCAAGCAATCTAGCAATAAAAAAAAATAATAAAAAAAACCAGACTCCAGGTTGTAAGGGAATAAGAAGGGAGAAGATTAATTCCAAGTTGAAACTCTGCTTTTCCTCTTTGCGTTCGAAATAAAGGATGACTCCTATCATCACTGTGGCCAGAAGTAAAACTATAGACTCATGTTTATACATTGTATGCCTACACATGTACGTACACTATATTCCCTGAAGAGGTAGATAAAGCCACACGGTATGGGCCCCGTAGAATAGGGGGCGACCTTATCTCTACTTCTCGTCAATTCCAATTTCAATAATGAGAATTCTTAACAGAAAAATATAATAGAACAGACTACAGGAACAGGTCTACCAAAAACTTTACAGCAACTCCTGCATCTGTACTCAATAGTAACAAAAGTAAGACACACTCAGTTGCATTATTTCTATGAGGGATTTTCTTTTTCTTTTTTTTTTAACGCTTCCCTAGTCGCTGGATAGATGGCGCTGAACTTGGTAAGTTACTGCAAGGAACGGAAGTTACATAATTTTTTTATTAATTCACTTGGATGTAATTTTAAGATCGTAAAACGAAAGCAAACGAAACTGTCACTCAACGAGCGTATATGACGTGACGCAATGTTTTTTTTCCAAGCGTTTTGACTTCGGCATCTAGTAACATAGTCAGTTCAACGCCATCTTCAGGGTTCTTGGGAACTATTTTTTTTTTAAATACTGAAAAGAAAAACCTCTCATTGTAAAAAACCGGTCAAGTGCATCGCACCTAGGGTTTCGTACAAATAGCAAGCATCGTCGAAGGTCCAACACTACTCGCCGGGAATCGACACATGTGTCCCGGCTCTAATTGTTTCTCTTTGGGTTCGGCAGTCTGCCGGAAGGTTGTGAACGCTAAATACGTTTCTTTTCGATAATACATATTCTTATCTGGAAATAACTGGAGTTTATTTTATACGTATGTAAATAATTTAACACGGAAATCGTGTCTCGAATATTTTTCCCGTTTTTTTGTTGTTGTAATGTAACTAGAAATTTACGGTTTTCGGATGTTTTCCTTTATTTGTGCTAAATGGCAGTGCTTCTTGCCAAATTTCATGATTCTAGGTCAACGGAAAGTACCTTATAGGTTTTGATTCCCTTGCGAGTGTCAAAATATGCGACATAACGGAACATAAACGCCCGCATCTTTTGATTGTGTTGACTTAGAAGTTCGATTTTTTCATTGCTTCAATGGAGTGCAGCGTTGAGTATTTGATATTAATTTCAACTTTATAACTCCACACGTTCCTGAGAAAAAGGGTCTTGACAGACAGACAGGACAAAGAAGTGATCTTATAAGGGTTCCGTTTTTCCTTTTAAGCAAAAGTCTGGGTTACTCTAACAATATCTTCTGCTATATAGGTACTCTTTTTTAGGAATCCGTAATCCTAAAAAAGAGTACCTATATAGCAGAAGATATTGTTAGAGTAACCCAGACTTTTACTTATCTACTTATTGCCTATGGCAAATCTTGTAAGAGCTTTATTTAACGTTTCCGACGGGGAGTACTGTTATATAAAAATTTATGGTTTTATAAAATGTCCCTACAATATATCTACATATGTATATCGCAGTAGGAATACAGATATTCTATTTGCCCAGTTTCTTTTAACCGATGAATGGTATTTGGTTCAATGCAATAGAAGGAGAAACTATTGTCATCCTTATGGCGTTACGAAATGGAAGTTTAAACCATCTAGATTCCAGAAAATACTTTTGCACCAGACAAACATTATCTAAAATAGATTTTGAATACAGAGACCTGTTTCTTAAAACTATTCCAACTATTTAACATACTCCTGTAAGAGTAAAAGGGAAGAAAATATGCAAATTGACTGCAAAAAGGTTGCGTTCCTACGCGACACTTGCGCTATTTACAAAACCTACTTTAATTCCTACATTCTACGGTTGGTTTTCGGGTGTAGTTTCATGAGTTATGTTACCTTCTGTAAGATTGAAAGCTACGTCCATTGTTACGACTTCATTTGCTCCTACATTCGCTTTATTCTTTTTCGAATATTGATTCAAAGTGCCTTGTAAGTCGGAATGCGGGGAATTTTTACGATTTGCCACCAGAATATGAGCAAAAAGCATTATACTGTCAATTGTTTTGTTTAGAAGTATTATTTGTGGGCTCAAGTGAAATATATGGCTTTGGTTTTGTTAAGTGA
Organism: Mesoligia furuncula; assembly: GCA_916614155.1. Taxonomy (NCBI): domain Eukaryota; kingdom Metazoa; phylum Arthropoda; class Insecta; order Lepidoptera; family Noctuidae; genus Mesoligia; species Mesoligia furuncula. The sequence continues at coordinate 16,009,351 of OU744813.1, read as the reverse complement.
AGTACGCCGATTTGTTACTGACTCTTCTCTACTATGTTTCGTTGCTAAGGATGCAAAATAAGCTCTATCTTTCTTTTTTGAAAGTCCTGTTTTGCATGGAACAAGGACAAGGTTTCTCGCCACAAAAATGGTCCGACAAAATAAACTGAGGTTCAGAATGGATTCTGCCGATCCATTCTGTTTAAAACTGTCACCGTGAAAACTTAGGTGGAGTGAGCTTGACGTAACCTGCATTAGTGTCAATTCCTAGCCCAGACCTATTCAGGTGGAATGCCAAGTCACCAAGCATACTTCACCATAGTTTTCACTGTAAAATTGTGACAGAATAGTCCGGCTGATCTTCAACCGATACCTAATGTACTTACGCTTTATTTTCTAGTTACTTCAGGCACCTTTAATAATCTTTTTTTTTTTACAAAAATACAACAGAAGCATCGATACTAGAATTTTGATGATGGCAATCGATGGCAATGCCTTTCATTCTGTCAGTACAGCCACGTTCATTACGTTGCTGAGCAGAAGAATTCTTCAAACCAATGAAGCAATGCATTAGGAATTTCCTCCAAAAGAACCCTCGGATTTTGACTGAAAGTATGTTACGCTGGTACTTCATTTTGATTTCCATTGTGCGCAGCTGATTATTTTCTACAACTCTGTGTACAATCATGAACTACTTGCTCGACAAATTTAATTATTACATACACTTATTAATTTACCAACAAAACTCAAACACTAACAAAACTCCAGCATCTCTGCAAATTGCGTGGGTCACTGTAATAAAGTTATCGTGGCAGTGATTCCGCGGGGGTCCAATTGTACCCCATCGGATCGCGGCGGGGCCCCGGCGTTAATGGAGCGCCGCCATTATGTTATTAGCTATAAACGCGTTATGACTATGTGCTCGAGTGGATTGTTTTTATATTGATATTTTGTGCGAGTTAATTTTTGTGGGAGATGGTGTAAGTGGTTCGTGGCTTTATTTGAGTAGCAGGAATGACGCTGGGTTTCTAAAAGAAAAGAAAGGAAGAAAATACATTTATTTAGCTCAGATCAGATAATCATCATCATCTGCCTAGCCTTTTCCCAACTATGTTGGGGTCGGCTTCCAGTCTAACCGGATGCAGCTGAATACCAGTATTTTACATGGAGCGACTGCCTATCTGACCTCCACAACCCAGTTACTGGGTAATACGATACCCCTTGGTAAGACAGGTTGTCAGACTTTCGGGCTTCTGACTACACGTAACGACTGTCAAAGATCCACGAATGACAGCCGGGACCAACGGCTTAACGTGCTTTCCGAGGCACGGAGGGGTCACGGTACGTGAAGATGGTTACCCATCCACAAATACATACATACATCAGATAAAAACAAATAAAAAATCTAATAAAAATTGTAAAGTCCGATGTAAGAAATTAGCAGGAATGTGTGATCACGGCTGCGCCAAAAAGATTACTGATCGTTATTGGTTAAAGTTAGTTTAATATTAGTTTTAAATGAGGTTGTAGTAGTTTTTTTGCTACCCAAAGCAGTGTAAGATTTATTTTGTGCGTCTACGTCTGCGTAGGTATTCGTAAATAAACTATAGTAAGTTTTGTTTATTTACGAGTACCTACCGTTCTTCATAAGTTCTTGTAGAATAGAATATAATAAAATACTCTTCATTATGTACACCATATAAATTACAGACATATAAATATAGAAACAACCTTGTATCAATTATTAAGATTAACTTGTATTTCTTATGATAAGTGCATTTTATTCTTTTTGAGAAATAAATGTCTTAAACCACAGTAGGATTAATTCTCGTACCTATCTATCTTCGCAAATATTGACATAGTTTTCACAGCTTAGCGTAGTCATATTTAAAAATTGGAAAAAATTGCTAAGATATTTTTAGACAATAGAAACCAGTTTCACATAGTTGAAAACACTTTTACACAAAAAATAAAAGGCAAACAAACTTCTAAAAAGGCATTACATAGTTCGCTATGTAATGCTTTTTGGAAGTTTATTTGTTTTTTTATTTTTAACTACTTTTAATTACCGAAATTCGTGTCTTTGGTTTTGTAAATTAATATTTTGCGAGCGCGGTGTTAAGTACCTTTAAATCCTTTAATAACGTGATGATTATGGCAATATTAATTTAGTCACTCAAACTCAAACTCAAAGCATTTATTTCAATTAGACCTTGTACAGGCACTTTTGAATTGTCAAAATTAAATAGCCTGTCAGTTAGTCCGAAAGTTGAAGCTAGTTGCCCATTCCAAAACGTAGATCTCTATGGAGAAGAACGGGCAAAAAACTCCTTGGTCACTCATTCTTGTTGCTTCTATGTATATGTGAGTTCACTAAATGGGTTGTCTATAATTATCAGCAGCATGAATACATTTCAAGCTATTTAAAAATGCAATACTTTCACGAATTCCTAATAAAATCTGATCAGGTACCAAACTGCATCAGGTAGTTCAGTTGCTAGAAATAATAATGGTAGGTAGTAAGTAAGTACAAAATTGCGCAAAACCCCGACACTTTGCTTCTAAACACTGTCGCAATCGATCAATTGATTCTACCATCGATTTCTAGATAGCAATCGTTAAGGAAAACGTCGCGAGGAAATCTATCATTAAACTTTATTGACTTAGCCTCAATACTTCATATCGAACCACTGTACGGGTAGCTAATTATCTTCTAATTGAGTACAAGTTGGAAATCCTTTAATTATGATTGTAATTAATCTCTTGCTCTTATTTCACAATCACAATGTTATCGACTCTTCACGTGACCAGAGGGCTGGTCTATTTTTTGGTCAAAGAATCAGCATTGCCATACAACGTGGCAATGCTGCCAGTCTTTTGGGCACGTTGCCTGTTGACAGCGATGCGGATGAATTTTTTGATGCCCTTTGATTATTTCCCCTCCTTTTTATATACTTGTACACAGTATTATTATTATTTTAATACTGTTAGCTTTTCAAATTAAATCTTAGCAGTATTAAAGTTTCTAAAACTAGGAACAGATATTTAAGCAGACATATTATTAACTACGACGAACTGTCTGTGTGGTGCCGGACTTGTCTGTGTGGTGCCGGACTTGTCTGTCTTGACTTAAAGAATAGCACCACCCCACACTTCCCGTGGGTGTCGTAAAAGGCGACTAAGGGTCTAACCGGAGAATGGGCAGCAGCGTTCTCTATGCATTCCACCACCATACCATACTGCGATCGCCAACCCGCCTAGCGCCTGCTTAGCGTGGCGATTATGGCAAACCCTCCCCCTTTTGTGAGAGGCCTATGTTTAGCAGTGGACGTATTTCGGCTGAAATGATGATGATGATTATTAACTAGCTTTTACCCGCGACTTCGTCCGCCTGAAATTTCTTATGCCCCTCTTATGCTTAACCTCGTCGCATCACATAGCCTGCGCTATATTAGGTACCTACTTCGTTTTCGATATAAAATACTATACTTACTTTTTTTTGCGTGGATGTGACGCATGTTTCCCCCAATTCTTTCTTATGTTTTTGTGTTTATGTTCGTTATTGCGTCATGTTTACCGCAAATAAACGAAGACGTGAGTGGATGAAGGGGATATGTCACAAAATTCTAATTTCGAGAAAATTGAGTTCAAAGTTTCACATAAACATTTTAGGATATTTCAAAATGCCTTTATTATAATTATCCATTATGGGTGTCTGGCGGCGCCAACTGTTTAGTATTTTTCAAATAATGGAGAAATTAAAGAATAAAATGTATTTTTACTACTTTATTTTAATAAAAACTGAACATAACTCCTTCTTCCGCAAAGAAATATTTTAATGAATTTAAAAAAATGAAGTCTGAAGGAGACAAGTTACATAAAAAATTAGAAAGTCATTAGAAAATAAACGAAAAGCGATTATTCTTCACCAAGAATGGATTGATAATAATATCGATATTCCGGTTTAACAAATTTTAGTTGGTCCTTAATATTAGCTTTTTTTTCAACTGACACAGTACCATATTTTCCGTTCACACGGGGTACCTCCAAACTTGGATTAATCTGACCCCTTTTTTTTAAAATATCAACTTTTTGGAATGGTGTCATTTCGTCATAAGACTCTTTGTATAAATATAAACCGTACTCATCAATCCTAATCCATTTCACGCCGTCCCTAAAACTAATTTTGCCATTATTAATATTTTTTTTCCTGTTTATCATATTTAAATTTACTTGCAAATCGTTTATTTTCCTGAAATGGTCAGTCATATCAATAACTATGTTGTTTCGTGAAGCTTTGCTTATAATGGTTAGGTATTGTTCAGGTGCATAGATTGTATCATTTTTTCGGAGCACTTTTTCGATCCTTCCGAAATCTCGATCTGAATCCAAATATGAATGTCCCACTTCGGGAAATTTGTGGTCTATGATTTTAAAATATCCTCTTAAGATCAAGTATTGGTAAAGACATATTAAATTGAAATTTTTGTTCTGTCCGGCACATGAATCCGACCAAATTATCAAATGATCTTTACCTTGGCAACTTGGATCTACCTCCACAAACCTCAAGAGTGCACTTGCGACTTCTGAACTTCATTCACTGTAAGTACAGTGAAATGTCACATAGCTCCTTCATCCACTGCAGAAAAGTTAACATTTTACTTTTTAGGCATCTATAAAAGTGTTAAGTGCCCATACCACATTCTTCCAATATTGATTGAAAATAATAGTGTACATGACACCTTCATCGAGTACCTAGTGAATTTCTAAAATAGCCACAAACGTGGTTGTTTTAAGGTTTAAAATTGTTTGTATGTACATAACACCATCATCCATGCATAGAACAGCGAAACTCTAAAAATGCGACATATCACCTTCATCCACTCATGTCTTCACCTATTTTCTTTCTTTCTTTATTTCTGTAGCGTTCTTTCTGACTTTTTTTTATTTTTGCTCGGCTCCTAGGGCCATAACGTGATGTTAAGTAGCCTATAGCCATCTTCGAGAATTGGAGCATCAAATGAAAAAAAAAATTGAATTTTTCAAATCCGACCGGTAGTTCCAAAGGTTAGCGCGTTCAAACATACAAAATCTTCAGCTTTTATTAGTATACCTACCTAGATAGATTGACAGATTGATGGGCCCGTGCCGAACTAATAACAGCCGTACAGGTCAATCGATCAGGTTAAGCTACGCTTGCCGCGGTTGGCCTCTGGATGGGTGACCATCTTTACATACCGAGACCCCTCCGTGCCTCGGAAAGCACGTTAAGCCGTTGGTTCCGGCTGTCATTCGTCGATATTTGACAGTCGTTACGGGTAGTCAGAAGCCCGAAAGTCTGATAACCAGTCTTACCAAGGGGTAACGTATTACCCGTAACTTGGTTGTGGAGGTCAAATAGACAGTCACTCCATGTAAAAATACTGATATTCAGCTGCATCCGGTTAGACTGGAAGCCGACCCCAACAAAGTTGGGAAAAGGCTAGGCAGATGATGACCTAGATAGATTGCAGGGGAGGATACAATCACAAAAAAAAATCGTAAGTTATCTGTCAACCAAATGTAGAAAATCAAAATAATTATAGCCTACTCAATAGATTTTGTCCGCGTTAAACACCAAAGACAGATGAATTGAATTTCAAAATCAAGTTTCCAGGCAGGATGCACGAAAATCAAATGAAGTCCTCTCTGTGAAAGACAGCGGGCCGTAATCTACCACGCGGGTCTAGTAATGGTTGGTGCGTACTACGCACCACTACGGATTTTACTAAAATAATTATGTACTACTAGCTGCGCCACGCGGTTTCACCCGCGTAAGTGTCGATGCCGTGGGAATACCGGGATAAAAAGTAGCCTATATGTTAATCCAGGGTGTCAGCTACCTCCATACAAAATTTTATCAAATTTAGTCCAGCCGTTTGTTTGAGCGTGAAGAAGTAACAAACATATAAACACACACACACACACTCACAAACTTTCGCCTTTATAATATTAGTGTGATTGGTCTCTCAAATAGTCTGAAGCAGAATTAAAGTCGCCCACAAAAATTTCTTCAATAAACGTCAATTTCCATTGTTGGAATCGCTCACACTATGATACATAGTACCTAGGCTGACGTGTGATATCACTACCTACCTGCTTCTCAGAGAGTTCTCAAATCAGGTCAATTAAAATGGTGCTTAAGGCATCACTTTGACAACCTATAAACCCGATCTGTGTTAATTGTACCATTAAAATTATAATTAGGCACCTATTGAGCAATTTATTGAGGACCAGCACCCATTGTGTAGTAGCATTGACATTAACGTCCTCAATTTCCTCACTGACAGACAAACAGCCAGACAGTTGCCATGCAAATATACCTACAATAGTTAACACTAAAATTGCAAACGATACCACTAGACGGGTCTGTACGACCGAACAATATTATATTAACTCCTCAATGGTCTCATAATAACTGTTTAATAGACACCGATTTATCTCGAAAAGAAAACCAACATAACTTGCATCTTTGTCAAAAATATTCACGCGATTTTCAACCTTATTACTAAGTAGTAAGGGTTGTGGTAAGGAAGGGGGAGTGTCGATGAAAATGGCATGTCGATATAAGAGTCATATCATCGTCATATTTGAATCGCGTGCCATGATTCGGCAGAATCGATCAAAGCAACGCCGGACCACCAGAGACTTCGCGTCCTATTAGAGATTATTAAAGGTTATCGATAGATTTGTCGACTTGTCGAAAGGTTATTGAGTATGTAAAAAAATATGGTAATAAATTATCACTAAGAGATATTAGATTTCTTTAATGGTTTTGTTTGCTTTGTCTTTTCTGTGTCGCATCGTGATGTAACTGTTTTATCTGTAAAATACTTGTACTTTAGTACAGAACAGTTAGAACTTAATCATAATATTTACGTATCAGTAAACTATTACGTAAATATTATGATGATTAAGTTCTACTAATTGGTAATAAAACTTGCTTATACTTAAGTTTTTTAAAGGAAATTTAACTGTAATTAAATTTCTTGGAACAGGAGAAAAAATTCTAATATACTATTATTCCTTGAACTTCGATAACGACAGTAGCCCATCCCTATAATACTAAAAAGCGTTCTCAAGAGGCACAATCAACACACATTGAATATTTCTTTGTATCGCCGAGTGATTTATTGATTGCGTCTCTGTCAACACCGGCTGGCATTTTACACCAAGCTGAATACTTCATTTGATCCGGATTTTTATCGATAATAAAACCCGATCATGATTCACATCACTCGTTAAGTGTATTTAGTAACAAATGATTTGATCGTGTTCTTCGAGTACTTTCGAATTTTATTCAACAATACGTTCTTTCTATTTGTGATTTGAATTCGCGCTTATTTTCAATTTATCATTGGTGATGGCTATTCTATGGTGGCTATTAATATTCATTTACTCATAGCTTGATACGTAAACTCATTGACTGTTATTGTTGATCTTTGACAGTCGTTGCGGGTACCTAGCCAGAAGCCCGAAAGTCAGACAACCAGTCTTACCAAGGGATATCATATTACGCAGTAACGGTTGTGTAGGTCAAATAGGCAGTCACTCTTTATAAAATTCTAGTATTCAGCTGCATCCGGTTAGACTGGAAGCAGACCATAACATAGTTTGGAAAAGGCTAGGCAGGTGATGATGACACAAGCCTTGGTCAAAAGTCTCCACTTGAGGCTAATGGTGATTCATCGGAACTTTAGGAGCTATGATGTACCTACCTATATTTACAAGGCAGATGTGATGTGAATGGGAACGCCGGGAGCGGGTGCCCTAGAAGGCGACTATAGTGACCTTCTTGGTGAAGTTCTTCTGAAGTTCTTTCAGAAAGGTCAGGTGCGTACCTAGTACTCGCAACCGGCGTGCGTGTATGACCAGATGTATGAAAGTATACGAGGCATAAAAAACTAATTTAAAAAAATTAAACCGACTTCAAAAAGAAATGAACTCAAAATTATAAAATAACTTTAATTTCGGAAGTCGGTGTCTTGGGATCTGTATTTTAGTTTTTGCCACCGACTTCCGAAATTGAAGTTATTTCAAAATTTTGAGTTTTTTTTTGTTTGAAGTCGGTTTAATTTTTTTAAATTACTTTTTTATTTAGTAATTTTTAGTTTTAAATAAAAACTGGAATATTTGTTTGTAATATGTAGGTAATAGTTTTTTTTGCAAATATTGCACTAGAATTTGACCAAGGTTTTGAGATGTTTTCCCTTTGACACTACACCCGAAGCACGTATCAATAAGCCAGGCCATTACAATTACACTATAACTTGAAAATGACTGAATCGATTTTTATGAAACTTGCACTGTTCTCTAAGTTGAAGTAAATGTAAGCCAATAAAAAAATGGTCATAATAGTTTCTGAGAAATGCGTGGACATACATACATACATACGTCTATAAAATTTTGTATATTTGTTTGGAAGTCCTAATAGATTGTCATAATTATGTGAATATAATGCAATTCCAATAATATTACATACATACGTGTCGAATTGATAACCTCCTTTTTTTTGAAGTTGGTAAAAAGGAGTATGTAAGGATAGTAGCAGGTGGCGTTCTGTACATTCTGCTTACTGCATGGGAAGAAAATATGTCTGTATGAACCTATAATGCAAATCAGAGTCTGCCAAATGATCTTCGCGACTTTAATCCTAAACTCATTGTCCGTACAGAAGAGGTCAATCAATCTTGAAAAAAAAAGAAAGGTTGGTCAACTATGAAAGTTCATTCAAAGTTGTGTTCATGACCAGTCAATAACACTCCTTTACAAATTGCATTAAGTCTTAATAAGTCACCTCTCTATGCTCGGAGTTTCTTTGAAGGATGAATCAGAAATGAAATTATCCGAAAAAAACCTGAGTTACCGACACTTCTTGCAGAGTAAGCAAGTTGAAGTGGGCTGACCATGCTTAATACCATGTGACGAGCTCTAGAGTGGAGACCGCGTATCGATAAGCGTAGATACCGTGGGACGCCCACCAGCTAGACGGACCGATGACCTTAAAAAGGTGGTTGGGACGTATTGGATGCAGAAGGCATTGTGGCGAGGTCTGGGAGAGGCCTATGTCCAGCAGTGGACTGCGATAGGCAGATTTGATTGATTGTTTTCAAACACCTCTGAGGACTTGTGTGAGTGGCTAATTACTTAACGACTATTCAACATTCCAATATAAATTATGTTATTTTATAATATTTGTTCTTATCATTGGTTGTTTTTGTAGTTGCTTTATATAATAAGTTCTGTTTGTTTTATTTAATTTTGTTACCTATAGTACGAATCATTTGATCTGACTTGGTTTCCGTACGTCCTTTTCGGGTAACCACTGAAAATCAGCGCTGTGCTGTGGGTATAGCACAGCATTATGCTGAGTGGAAGCCTTCTTGTCACAGTCATGACGTGCAGCCGTCGACTATTTCTGCTTTGTGCTCGTGATTAGAGACATATTTTGTTTTTATTTTTCCTTTTAGAAATAATTATCTTTTTGTATGCACGTGGCCGGTCGAAGTGGAGGTGCTTGGGGGAGGCCTATGTCCAGCAGTGGACGTCTTTCGGCTGAAATGATGATGATGCACGTGTTTCAGTGACAAATAAACCAATTTTTCTGTCTTCCTTTCTATGTATTTAGCAACTTATAATATCACACCGCCTTGAAATACAAAAAAAAACACATGCACTATAGATCTAATGAATTTTCTTCACATACTTTGTAGTTAGCGACAGAAGAAGACTACAATTAACACAATGGGTGGTCCCATATTACAGGAAAGAATTGCATTCCTATTTAACAGCGCATTAATTCTAGACTAGAGTTGCCATGCTATGTGGAAAATGTGAGACGGGCTTTAAAAAAATAATATTGCCGTCACGCTTGCGATCTTGAAGGGGCTTATGGCTAAATAATAACAGTGGCATGGGTCGATGGAAGGTACGCTACGCTTGTCGCGGTCGATTCGAGGATGGGTGATCCACCCATTACATATCGAGACCCGTCCGAGACTCGGAAACCACGTTAAGCCGTTGGTCCCGGCTGTCATTCGTTGATCTTTGACAGTCGTTACGGGTAGTCAGAAGCCCGAAAGTCTGACAACCAGTCTTATCAAGGGGTATCGTATTACCCAGTAATTGGGTGGTGGAGGTCAGATAGGCAGTCGCTCCATATAAAATTCTGGTATTCAGCTGCATCCGGTTAGACTGGAAGCCTACCCCAACATGGTTGGGAAAAGGCTAGGCAGACAGATTGCTTGCGATTTTGAAATGGGTTTGTGTAGAGGTGTAGCTCATTATTATTCATCAGACTGGCCTATGGTCCTAATGTCGCCATTTTATGGCACAATTTTATTGGAGAATTTTCTTTTCTCGATTTTTTTTTATTTCTTTAACGCTGAAATAATTATGTAAGTAATTCGACTTAAGTTTATCTTTTCGACTGCCTTTCGAATTTCTTCTTTGACACATTTTCTTCAACATCCTAGAGAGCTCGGAAAGTTGTCAATAAACACGAAAAACTATATAGTATACAACTTACTTAAAATAAGCTTATTTTACTTGTAGCCCACTAAGCTAAATTGTTATTATTGATGTTTTTTATGCAATTTTAATTAATGCCAGAACGTGACGAAGGACCGGTTATTCTTATGCCATCAAAAACATAACTTGTAAAAAAAGCCAAGTCTCGCAACTCGGTTCTTCTACCATAAAAAGTTGTGAGATCCAAGTCGGTTAATTTATTCAGTCCCTACTTAAGGGACCTTCTGTCTTAAGTTATTACGTAATTAGCTAACCTAACAACATCTTGTAGTGACCATATCAAAATTAAAAATCTTTTATGTTTAAAATACATAGATTGACTTGGCCATCGCATGAAAACACAATGTATCTCACAGTGCGATTGCTAAGTCAATCTATGTATTTTAAACATAAAAGATTTTTAATATTGTTATGGTCACTACAAGATGTTGTTAGGTTAGCTAATTACTCAAATTGTTCAAATTGAATGAAATTTGAAATATACCGTGTTTATACAATGCCTGCTTGATTACTGAAAATTCAGGTCTCTAGCTTTATCCACAACGAAGTTATAGGGTGTCGAAAATGGCCTGAACTGCTTCGAGAAAAGGATGGTACGGCCGTGCCCCTTTTTGCTCGACTTGGTGGGGGCACTCCCGTGCCCCCAGATTGTAGATATAACGTATATAAGGCGAAATCTTAGACTGCCTCTTCAACCAATGCTATGTGTTTTTGATATAACATAATCACTATTTTGTTTTAATGCAAAACACATAGATAGATATGAGATGATAATAAAATAATAAAAACAGCCGCACAGGTCGATCGATCAGGTTAAGCTACGCTTGCCGCGGTTGGTCTGTGGACGGGTGACCATCTTTACATACCGTGACCCCTCCGTGCCACGGAAAGCACGTTAAGCCGTTGGTCCCGGCTGTCATTCGTGGATCTTTGACAGTCGTTACGAGTCAGAAGCCCGAAAGTCTGACAACCACCAAGTCTGTCTTACCAAGGGGTATCGTATTACCCAGTAACTGGGTTGTGTCGCTCCATGTAAAATACTGGTATTCAGCTGCATCCGGTTAGACTGGAAGCCGACTCCAACATAGTTGGGAAAAGGCTAGGCAGACGACGACATAGTAGATATGAGATGGTTAGTTCACAACATGAGACGTTCGTTTAACGTTCAGTGTGTCTTATAACAAAAACAGCTGATACAGATGTATTTTTTTTTAATTTCTTTAGTGCCTTGCGTAAAGTTACGCTTGTACAAACATTAAGAATACTTGCATGGCTACCTACTAATAAATTAAAACTAGTAGCAACACTGACCGCATTATCTATGCACACGTTAAAATTTAAATATCCGTTTCGAAATACTATAAATTATAGAAAAAATGGTGTTTCGTGAGTAATTACCGGGCGGCGTTTCTTTATAGATAATATTTATTGCAGGGTCAGTATAAATATGTTTCTTAATTTATTGTAAGGGAATATCATGGTTTTGTAGAAAAACCGAATTAGTTGAATATCAATTACGCGTTTTATCTGGAAGGAGATAGTAATTTAGACTAAGTGGTTGCGAATTAAGTAGTAAAAAGCTTGTTAATTATATCCTTAGTTATTTGTATAGCTAAGAATTTAAGGTAGCCCGCGAAATTCAATTTACATAGATTTTTTTTTTTAATTTGGAGTCAGGTCAGTATCAGGTTGTATGATGATCTAAATATGATTCGCGGCGGCGACATATATTTATTTATAGAATTCTAATTATCTCTATAACTTCATATTACCCTATTAAATGACTAGGTATTTCATGAAATCTTGACATTTGAGACCAATCATTCTAACTTAAGAAGGTGAATTGGTGATTCTAATGATCATAATTCTGTAAAGTAATTAAGTAAGTATTACACCTGCAAATTGCAAAAAAAAAACGTATGAATCTTCCGCAAAATCCTGCATCTCGCAAGCAGAGTTTACCGCGCAACTAGCATATTATATACAACGGCCCAAGAATCCAAGATGAATCATCGGGCCGTTGCCCGCCAGACACCGACAGCAGTCTGGTCGGAGGATCCTCCCTTTTCTATGGAGGATTAGTGAACTTTACACCCTGTTCTTCACACCTATAAACCCTGACGCTTTCGCCTTCACTGGAGAAGCTCTTGAGTGTTTTGACACAAAACGACATACAAAAGTCTTTGTTGTGTGTGCTCCTAAACACGGCACTAACACCAGGAGATTCCTCTCTGCCAATCTGGAACAACAGATTGCTCTATTAATCGATTTAGGCTATCTGAAATATCTTAGTTTTATTATTTCAGTATAGAATCACAAAGTGGTGGGTTCTTCACGTTCTTCACGTTTTCGAATTTGAATAATAAACTTGCGCTATAATTTCAAAATGATGCAGTCTAAATCTACCTTAGTTAGTCTATCCTTATGATAAATGATCGATGATATTTATTTCTGTAAATAAAATTGATTAAAAAAAAAAAACAATTTTAAACGTCAACATTAAATGTGTTTTTAAAACTAGATGAGTTCGATGTTTCCTAACTGACTACTCTAAGAAGAAAGAAAATTTTGATTTTAAAGTCCAGACATAGTTTAGGCTACCTGAGGGTCATTGCTGAGAAAGTAGATAGTCCTCTATGGAGGCAGTGGATACACATCCACGTTAGATAATATAGTTCTCATGTATATGTACTAACATTTATTTTTAAGTTCTTTTACATGTATTTACTAACACTATATGGACACATTTAGTCTGAAATAAAGAAATTGAATTGAATTGAATAGTCTTGGTCAGGCCATATGAGGACCATGCAGGTTAATCTCGGAGATGGTATTTGAGGAAATAACCGCGCACATTTGAGTGGATTTCTCCAGTCAGTGCACGCATTTGTCTGTAATCGTGTAGCTCAACTCAGAACTTAGGATATGGTTTTACACAGTGTATTTACAACAAGTGTTTTGTATTGTTTTTTCAACTGTGTATTTTTTTGGCAATAAGATGTATCTGGCCTTTCATCTCCTAAAAAAGGTGTGATGATGACGACCAGGACATATCCCACCACTATCCTCATCACCACCACCCTACCACCATATAACGGTAGATCCCACGTTCATAATTACCACAGCGTACACCTCAACGTAATTGTGTCGCTCTTTTTATCAGAATGCATTACACGTGTCTCCACTTTGTAAGCGACCAGCGATGGCTGCCAGACTACAATGTAACGCTGACTTATTACCTGTTTTGTAGACAGCTATAGGTTATTTTAGAAAAAATGGCTCCATGAGTGACACTGACAGTCTGTCAACCACTTAGGGTCACACTTGAACTACGAAACCCGCCGTTATTGCTTCGACATAAAGGTGCTGTCAATGTCGAATTGTTACTATTAAGGTGAGGTTGACTGTACGTTTAGTTAACTCTAGTCTTGCTAACCTGTCGATGACTGGCTTATCGTTTTAACCATCGTGAAATGTGAAACAATTTATTTACCCTAGTTGAGAATTATACAGGCTGTAAAATACATCGATACACAAACTGTTAGACTCCTCTAGTAACAGTAGGTAGTTCAGTTGCTAGTCCAGTTGACCGAACTACTGAAACTTTCAGTTGCGATAGTTCGGTTCTAACCAAGTACCGAACTACTGAAACTTAAATATGTACCTCTTTAGTTCGGTTCTAACAAAGCACCGAACTACTGAAACTTGAATGTGCCTCTAGTAGCAGTAGTTCGGTTGTTAATTAATTAATTTGGATACGCTAGGGGTCTAAAATTATGAGCTGAATTCATGGAATGAATTCAAGTTTGTCGATGACCCAGCGGGTTGTTGGATTCTTTGATCTAGCTCCGAGAACGTTTGGAAAATCAAAATCTGATTGGACTATGACCCATTTTATAATCAGCCTATAGATAATTTCCCCACTACTGAAACACAGGCCTTCTCTCTGTGAGATGGAGTGGGCTATGATCTACCACGCGGGCCCAGTGCGGGTTGGTAGATGTCACATGTCTTCGAATTTAACACAAAGTAACTTACCTGCCTGGATCGTAAAACTCGTAAATCGTGGTCGTTTCCACTGGGCCACCACTGCTCTTTGTATACATATTGTTCCCACTGCTGGGACTCAGGCCTCCTCTCTTTGAGAGGGAGTGGGCTATAATCTACCACGCGGCCCCAGTGCGGGTTGATAGATGACACATGTCTTCGTATTTTTGGTTCTAGAACATGCCGGTTTCCTCACGATGTTTTCCTTCACCGTTGTGAACAGTGGTGATGAAATAATTTACACAAAGTAAAGCGCCTGGCTGGGTTCGAACCTACGACCTACAACCCTTACGTCGCGGTCTTTACCACTAGGCCATCACTGCTCTCTGGTATACATATAACCATCCTTAATTTTATGACAAATTTCCATACTAATTTCATGCAAAATCCTACCAAAGAAACCGGCATTTGACATAATGTTCGGTTAGATGGCAAATGGACAGTTTACACCACGGACCAATAAAAATAGGTGTGTCTCTGTCTTACAAAGTTCTGACTTAAAAGAATGATGCAATTATCCAAAAGAACCTTACAACATTTATCATAATTATAGCTACAACTTGGCCAACCTTTAGATTAATCGCGTTATAATTCCGACGTTAATCAGCTGACTAGAACACTGTTTCTTTTACACCTCACGACAATGGTGCTATAATGGGTGTTCGCACGTTAAATTATATGTTTTTGTACATTAAGTACACGATATGGATTATGAAGATTTAGGAAATTCTAGTGTGATGGTTGATTCTCACGTTTATCATTTGTGTTTTTTTTTTTATATTTTGACACGAGGTTCTTATTAGTTTACTGTTCTGTTAACTTGTCTTGGGTACAAAAATTAGCTAACGTACTTACGCAAGTTTTTTAAGACCCGGGGGTATATGCGTAACATACACAAAACGAAAATTTATCGCATTTTCTTTCATTTTGTCATTTGAGCCATGTTCATTGCGTTATGTACAGTGGGTTGCATTAATTGGGTACCCCAGTTGTATGAAAATTTTAATATAACTGGGGTACCCAATTGATGCAGCCCACCGTACGTTGTTGAACAGACGAATTATTAAACCTATGAAGAAATGGATTAGAATTATCTTTCAAAACTCTCGGAATGTGATTGATACTGTCTATGTATATTAGGTAATTAGTGCGCTGACGTGACGTCAAGCAAGTGACAATACTGTCAAACTTTGAACTTTTATTTGTTGAATACGAGGCTTTTGGCTACTTAGTATTACCCCCTTACTAATAAGCGTTTTATAGCGTCTGTATAGTTCCACAATGCTTTGTCTTCTTCTTTCGAAAGTCAAATTACTGACGACTGAAAGAGAGAAATCGGTGTGTAACCTTTCATCTGATATAATACGTTTGTTAGTTAGGGAGTAAGTGTGTGTATATTATGTTTTTTTGTAAACTCCATCTTGTTTATGCAGAAATATGCAGAATAAAATATTTTTCTTTCTTTCTTTTTCTTTACACTCATAGATTGCTACAGTTTCGAGCTCCAACGGTTTCGGGAAGGCCCCATTCCCTGGTCATTAGTCAATTCTACATAGGAGGATGGGCAGCATGATTCTGTCCATTTCCTACGAAGATTCTAAGGTAGGTAAGTACCTGAAATAACAAAGAGTTTCTGAATCTCAATTTAAACAGCACACCTGAAAACTAAATTACTAAGCTAGCATGTCATGTAAGTAAAAAGGTATTGACCATACCTATTGTGGTAGGATTTCCCCAGAGCTTTTGATTAAGAAGCTCAACTATAAACTCCTTGACACAGAACCTCGTAAATCTCATCAAAAAAACTTAATAATTAAATAGATTTTTAATTGCCCAATCAAGCCCGGGTGCGTTCATAAATCATGTGAATCTTAATTGTTAATTACTCGCTCGTTTCATAGAGGTTTAAACAGAGACATAACGTTGTTTATGAACGCGCCTTCATTAACCGACACTTCTGTTGGCCCCCGTAACTGTTTTATTATTGCTTGATG
This sequence comes from Mesoligia furuncula, assembly GCA_916614155.1. NCBI lineage: Eukaryota > Metazoa > Arthropoda > Insecta > Lepidoptera > Noctuidae > Mesoligia > Mesoligia furuncula. The sequence goes on along the minus strand of OU744813.1, from coordinate 15,992,762 downwards.
GTTATTATAATTATTTGCTGCTATTTTTAGTTTTTCGATTTATGTGTATTGGGACGTGTTAAATGGCACTAGGTGTTATGTGGTTAATTTATTTTAACAAGGTTTTGTTTCGAATTAAGGTCATCAGTAAATAATTTCTAATTAAAATTTAATTATTTTGACACTTCCTAATAAAATTACGAGTTGAAAAAGTCAGCAATCAATAAACAACTTAGGTATGTATTCTTACAAATAAATGACCTAAACTATTTTCGATTAAGTAGTATACATACGTCCTATTACTACAAACAATGCAAGTGCCGTTCGGGGACTGAAAACAATAACGATAAATTGTTCCACCGGACCGCACGTTACAAAATTTTGTTTCAGTGCGGTTAGTGGAAGTGCTCAGGTGCGGTCCGTCCAAGTGCGGTTCAAATCAGTGCTCTGAGTGGATCACCTCGTACCTTCCTATACCTACTATATAAGATATTATTCAGCAATTAGGCAAAACAACTAATGACGAGGAAAATGTGAATTTACAAAATAAGTAAACAGATACCTACTACTTATATACAGGGTGTAGGGACATGGATGCGCAAACTGTAACCATGAATAATTCTAGACCCCTTGCGTAGAAATTCTTCGTAGGTTTTAAAGAAAAACAGCTATTTCATAAAAAAAAGTGGAATACTTACCTACGCGGTCAAAATGTATGGAACAACATTTTTTTTTTTCGTCAATTACTCTTTTAATCACTTTTTTTTAGGTGTAGTATAATGTTATTCGATTATTTAGCAAAACTAAATTATTCGGACACCGAATTACTACTAGAGGTGCTGAACTAAACTAGCAGACTTAACTGTAATTAGCTAACCTAATATTATTTTATAATAATTTTAGTTATAGATATACATAAATACATCCCTTATACCTAGTATATAATAAGGTTGCGCAAAATATTGTATCTGCTTAGATACTGCAAATATATGTTAATTTAATTCACTGACTGTCCTATTTAACAAATACCTTTTTAGGGATCTCCCTAAGTAAGTATTTGTTATACATATAGGACAGTTGCCTGATCTACCTGTGTTTCAGGCCAGATAGCCTGAAACACAGGTAGATCAGGCAACGCACTAAATGACCTTCAGAGTTCTATTTTTGACTCTAATCTTATATTTCTCATACCATAGTCTATATCCAGATTATTATAATCCTATTATAGGCCTAGATTAATATTTATGTGTACTACTGAACCATTATGTTTACTTTTTGTAAACTTATTATTTCAATTTTTGTTTTGCATATTTTTTTGGAGATATTATAGTGCACAAGTGTGTGCGCAGTAACAGGTGCAAAAAAAAATTGGTCTCTCTTCTCTCACTCTCGTAGTCCGAAGAGACGGCAATCCGACACGACGTCGACGAAATTGACTTACAAAATAATTGAATACATTACATTATTATTACATTTATTACATTTCATTTTGCCAATTCAACCATATCACTCACACTCAAAAATGATTAATCAGAACTCCAAAATAATATCACAAAATCCATTTTCAAATTAAACTTATAGCTAATTTGCAGCACATTTGGTCTGCATGACACTTGGCATTGATTGGCGCATTGTGCCACTCTCTGGCGCATTGTGCCACACAGTGCCACATTGTACCACATTGCCACCCGAGTGCCTGTCACTCAAACAAACATGGGTTTAACTTGTAAACAATGCGCATCACTGCTTTTGTCAATGGGATTTGAAAAGCGAAGTGGGATAAGTTTATAATTTTAGTTTTAGTGTTTCTGCAAAATGGTATTTAAAGATGTTGGAGATGAGTAGATAAATATTTTTAAGATAATGTGTGTACTTTTCGGGCACAAATATGTTTAAGGTATCGTGTGTATTTTCTGAGTGAGCTTGGACAAAAAAAAAGTATAATCGTAATTTTACGAGATAAAAATTATGTGTCTAATTTAATAAACTTTATAAACTTTTCTAGAAAATTCGTTTTCCGATAAAATTAAAAATTGCACGTAAATAAAATAAAATAAGATGATGTCACTTAAAACATTTTTTAAGTACTTATCTAGCATTTTCTGACTGTACTTTACAACCAAGTCCTTCACCAAATGAATTCCAAATATGCAATTTTCGCACTTCTACCACTTTCCCACTAAGCGTCTACCGCCTACAGACACTAAAATTATCCAATAAAATTGGATTTTGTGCGGTACGATGCACTCGAAACGGACAATAACAAGTCAATCATTTTCGCATTATTTCCGAACTACAATACTCAGGCTTAGTGGCAGTGACGGACAAATTTTAATCTCAAAATGATGGATTTATTACAAAAAAAGGTTTTTATTGTTTTTTTTTTGTTTCTTAAATCTGAAAGCAGGTGTTGTTTGGCCAGGATTACAAGTATACACTTGTCAAAGGTTTTTTGATTGATTGTGGGATTCTGTTAGGGTCGTATTGAGTTTTGTAATTGCGAATATAAACAGAGCGGAACGTGATACGATGAAAAAAATAAATACGAATTTGAAGATGTGTCTATCTGACTTTTATGTAGTTGTGTTATTTCTTGAGGCATTGTATTTATTTTAGTGGTTGTTCACTCACATAAAAACGTGAGTAAACGACAGAAAAATGCAATTAATTAAATGATAATTCGATTTAAAAAAATCTCAGTTTTTATTTTATCATTTATTTTGTTTTTTTTATTAATTCACTATTTTATTAATTTTGTTGATTAAAAAATAACACAAAATAGAAACAGAAATCGTAGGCCCACCGCATAAATAAGTCTTATGATTGGTACGATGTCTTTCAGAACTTTGTCTAGCTACGACTAAATTCAAAGTATTTCCACCAAACTATTCAATTTCCTCTATTCCAAGAATACAAAACGCAAGCCCACACATACATCGCACTCTACCGAAACAGCATTATTTAACAAAAACAAATTATTTCGCCCCATTCATACACAAAACGTCAATTATTATGAATGCACTCACTCCCGCTGATTTTCTTTTGCCTCGTACAACAAAAGGTTTGAAAGTGACTTATGCCTGTTTGCCAAAGGTGTGGTAATCCATTTAAGTTCATCGGCTTAAGGTTTTTTTTCTAACGTTTTGAAGAGATGTAAGTACTTAAATCTCGTGTTGAGGATAAGATGGAGTTACGTCCGGTTAATAGATTCTGAGTGTTTCACGGGTTTTGCACCTTTGGAGAGTTTTTACAAGTTGGATCAAACATTTTGTTGGGTCCTTCTCTATGTGCTTTAAACTAGGTAGGAAGTAGGTACTGTGAACAAGATCTGCTGATGCACAACAAAATGACAATATTATTTTATATTTATTGCATGGAATTAAAATATAGGTAAGATATCTGCCAATTATAAATCTTCACAAATAAAATGAATGCCAGAGTCAATATCATACCTTTTTTCTCGTCGGGGAATCCCCATTGATTGCCTTGATCAGGAAAGAACATAGGGCTATAACGTCTACGGACGGATACCCAAGATGTTCCTCCTGATATCATAAGTCGGAAGCGCGATGATTACCTAAAACTATACACGGTGGCGATATAGTCACTTTATTTATTTAGTTGTTTAGTAGTTCATAGAGAGGGTGATTAGAGGGGCCCGTGGATAAATAATAACAGCCGCATAGGTCAATCGATCAGGTTAAGCTACGCTTGCCGCGGTTGGTCTGTGGATGGGTGACCATCTTTACATACCCCTCTGTGCCTCGGTGCCTCGGTGCCGTTGGTCCCGGCTGTCATTCGTGGATCTTTGATAGTGGTTACGGGTTCTCAGAAGCCCGAAAGTCTGACAACCAGTCTTACCAAGGGGAATCGTATTACCCAGTAACTAGGTTGTGGAGGTCAGATAGGCGGTCGCTCCATGTAAAATACTGGTATTCAGCTGCATCTGGTTAGACTGGAAGCCAACCCCAACATAGTAGGCACGTGATGAGAGGGGGTGATTAGTGATTCTACCCGTCTAACCCGTCATACTCGTTCGTACTAAACAACTTTCGCTACGAAACTCATCTAAAATAAAAAACTTTTCATACATGCTAAAAACAGTTAGTACTGTTGTATCGGAATTAGATTGTTACTTCACGAATCAAATATGTGTTTCATAGTGAAAGTTTTTTACGTAGAAAAGGGGGTGACCCTTGACGGATGAAGGTGACTGTATCGCCACCCTGTATACATGTAGGTATGTTTGGCGAATAATCACCCTCTTACACCTGAACACATTAAAAGCGTTTCATAGCATCCAAATATTGCACATTACCCACCAACTTTTTGCCTCACAAACACCTTAAAAGGTGTCATCAAACAAGCCTGGTACGGTATGTCACCTCGGTACATATTTTTTCACGAATTAATCACCATTTAACCCAACAATAATGCTTTCGTGGAGATATCCAGCTGCTTAACCCCATGTCGCCAATTTTCAACATTAATAATGGTTACTGAGTAAAACACATTATTTACAATTAGTGAACCTGTCACCAATTTAAGTATACAGGGTGAATGAGAGATTGACACTCGGTTTCTGAAAAACCGGTCGACACTACATTGTCTATTAGACTAATGTCAAATCAAATTCTAACTTAGCTGACGACAATTCCCGAAATTAAAAACTTTCAAAATCTAGTCGCAATTTCATCTCAACGACAATCAATGACTAAAATGTAGGCAAATTAGAGTTATTTTTGACAGAAAGAGACTGAGATCAGACTGTGAATGTTCTTAAAATTACGAGGATTGCCCGTCTGCTGTTATTGATTGTCAAAATAACAGCCTAAATTCACTTTATTACTTGACATGCGACTTAACCATAGATTTAATTGACATGGGTTTCACAAAAGGAATGTTATTTTCATAAGACAAAAATATAATTTTGGAAATCAATGTGCAGGTGCATCAGCCAATCCCTTGTGAAGCTGCAGCCGCATTCCATCCCAAACAAGTTACAATTTGTAACTAATCATTATAGTGCTTAGAAAATGTCTGCGCACAGTCATGTGATGATAATTTTTCTGGAAAAACAGATTAAGAATCAAGATCATATTTTTCAGATATTTACCACCAATTTCCGAACGTTTTCTAGTAATATCTACGATATTCAATAAGTCACCCTGTATAACATAATTATCAATATCCTTGAGGTTTTAAACATCATCTTATTATCACTAATAGATCTACTCTTCGCTACTCTTATGGAGAAAACCAGGTAATTCAGTGTTTTTCGCAGCAGCTGTGCTCTTCAGCAGCCTAAAGAGTGTTATGCAAATACCAGATTAACAATACAAGGCGATAATAATAGTCATGATTATGTAAACATGTGTTGAAGCTGTTGAAATAATGATTAAGGACACTTGTATTCGTGTAATTGTGCAAAAGTAGACCCATCATTTATTATGGGGACCGTGGAGGAATTCATGCCCTGTCTTGATGATCTTATGACTGCGTCAGTGACTGGAGTTCGCGTAGGTGAATTTAGGACCAAACATTTTTGAACTTTTTGCCATCTCAGAACCGGTCGAAGTTAAACGGCTGGACCAATTTTGATAAAATTTTGTATGAAGGTAGCTGACACCCTGGATTAACATATCGGCTACTGATTATTCCGATATTTCTACGGGATCGAAACTTATGTGGGTAAAACCGCGGGGCGTAGCAAGTACTTAATAAAAAAACGCTTGCTTACAGGCAGAATACTGTGACATTTAAGTTATAAGATGTCACTTCTATTAAAACAATGTATTTCTAGCAAATAAACGTTTGATTTGATTTTATAATAGATTGTTATTAACACCAGAGAAAAAGCAGCCCTGATTTAACTGCAATTGATTAACTAACCATCGATAAGAATTCCCACTTATTCCGCTCTAAAAAAAGCGCGTAAAATGGTCGCCATTACTGCCAATTACCACTCAATAACCTTACACATAGCACTACAGTTTCTATTTATTCATCTTAATTAATCTGCACATGCATAATCTGCCATCAGGTCCTAGAATTCCGTTTCTCCACAAACCTATCATGTAAAGCCAGATTTGCAGGTTTGCACGAGCGTATTTTCCCCGCGGCGATTTTTTTTTGCGCACTGTATTTTCAACGTACTGCTTAGCGCCGAAGGTTCAAAATCCAACAGTGTTTTTATGAGACGCTGGGATGAGCTCTGTTGGATTCTCAATGCTCGGCTCAACACCGAGAGTTAGGCTCGGCGCAAACGGGCCATCGACCACAGCCACCGGTGGCTGTCGCGCGCTACCGCCACATTTGTAACAGTGTCAGAAGCGATCGACAGCCACCAGTGTTCGGAAGCCGCCACATTTTATAACCCGCTCTCTGCTACGCAGTCTTACGATGGACTCTGACACGGACAGTTTGCTCGCGCTATTGTTAATACGCAAACGATGTAGACAACGCCGTCGCCGCCTATAATTGGGTACATGCAATTTTAACTGGAGCGGGGAGTGGAGCAGTGCGACAGTGGCGGGTGTCGGCTTCTTGTGTGACCCGTAGCGACCACAAGTGGTGAGTCGCGGACACTGCTGTAGCGAGTGGCCGCCACCGGCTACACGTGTGCGGCGCGCCTATACAAAATATATGAAAAAGTGTGTTAAAGGCCTACGCAGACCGGGACGGCATGGCAAGGGATTTAAATTTTAACTAATGTTCATTCAAACATGCGTTCTGCGGTAAGCCGTGGCACGCCAAGGACTCCGGCTTTCGTTGTGACATACCGCGGGGTGAGGCGGCGGGGGTAGAGAAGCGGGGAAGCCGTTGGAATGCCGCGGTATCTAAGCGGCTAGTGTGCGCTGACTGACGGTAAAATCCCTTGCCATGCCGTCCTGGTCTGCGTAGGCCTTTAGTCGCTGTCGCTGGCCACCAGTGGCAGTGGTCGGTGGCAAGTTTGCGCCGAGCCTTAAAAATCCAATGCGCAGGCGATAAAATCCCGCCGCGATATTTTTACGTTCGTATGGACGTGGGCTAATCGTGTTGCATGCGATACATAACTCTGTGTGTGTAAGTGCAGGTGTGTGTTATTGTAACTGAGGGTGTGTGCGTGTTTGTGTGTAAAGGAGGGTTGTGTGTATGTGCAGCTGATTGAATTTAGTAACGCAATCACTTTTATTGCTAGCAATTACTATTGAATGTATAATGTTTGCGCTAAGTTGCCATTTCAAGACGGTTAAGCGTGAGTCTAATATCTTGTGATGCGAACGGATTGAGTTGTTATTACAAATATTACGATGACTTGAAGTTAAGATAAGCGCATTATCTTTTGCGTAACAGAAAATTCTTAGATAAGTACGTGTTTATCTTTGAAAGTGAAAGGTTTCCGTAACTACTGCGAGAAGTATCTCGGATGCTTAACTGATAGATTGATTGGCAACTGTGCCCTCTTGGGTTGCCCCACTGTCCAATGTTGGGTTCGTCCTTCCAACAGTTTAGAGCTCGTTAATCCACCTAAAAAATCCCTTCCGTTCCCCCCCACCCCTTCCCCCCTCCCTTTCCCTCTTCTCTTTTTTCTTTTTTTTTTCTTTTTTTTCAAATTTATCTTGGTTCCCTTTTGAAAACCAAGATAAAGAAGAATTTTGCTATCATAATCAACCTATAATGTTCCCACTGCTGGGACACAGGCCTCCTCTCTTTGAGAGGGAGTGGGCTGTAATCTACCACGCGAGGCCAGTGCAGGTTGATAAATATCACATGTCTTATGAATTTTCCGTTTCCTCAAGGTTATTTTCCTTCACCGTTCTTGATAGCAGTCATCATCATCATCATTTCAGCCGAAAGACGTCCACTGCTGGACTTAGGGCTCCCCCAAAAAGGGGGGGTTTTCCATAATCGCCACGCTTGGCAGGCGGGTTGGCGATTGCAGTATGGTATGGTGGTGGAATGCATAGAGAACGCTGCTGCCCATTCTCCGGTACGCCCCTTAGTCGCCTTTTACGACACCCACGGGAAGTATGGGGTGGTTCTATTCTTTAAGTCCGGCACCACACAGACAAGCAGAGAAAGAAATTATTGAGAGCAGTGAAAGAAATTATTTACTCAAAAGTAAAGCGCCTCGAACCCACGATCTACAACAGCTAAGTCGGGGTCCTTACCACTAAGACACTGTTTTTCTGAATTTGCTATCACATGACCTAAATTGACGGGACGAACTAAACTTTTTTCATAAGGATTGGCCACAAACAGCTGCGGATAGGGCTAAGTGTAAGGAGGGGATGGCTGGGGAGGGTGCCGTCCAGTGGGACACAAATGGCTGACATTAATGATGATTATTAATGACCTGAATGAAAATGTCACCGCCTGACGCGTGAAAAAAAAGCTGCATTTTCCTTAACATTTTTTTCATACAGGTATCAGGGGGCCTAAAAAGGCCACTTTGGCAGAATCATACAAGGATAACATTATGAAACATAATGGACAGTTAACTTTTAAGTTAATCGTATCAAATCCCAATGGTGAAGGAATTTTCAGTTATACTTTTTTTTTCAGTGCTTAAATACCAATGAATCCAATCCAAATCCAATCCCAATCTCTTTGATTAGACCTTCGTAGTGCAGCGAAAAAAAGAAAAACATGGACTGCCTTCGTCATATTATGATTCATAATGTTATCCTTTCATGATTCTGCCAAAGTGGCCTTTTCAGGTCCCCAGAAATGACTTAGAAGGTACCTCATATCCACAAATCAGTATCCAGCTTTCTTCTTATCGCGTCGATGGCTTCTAAACAGAGTCGACCCAAAATTTGTCTAAGAGTTAGGCACCTTCAGAAGCGTCCATAAGTTTCTGACTCTAATTGCATAACTCACTATCAATCAGAATCTTAATCATTTTGAAGCATATTACTTTTCCATTGCTTCTTAAGTTGGAAAAAATTGTCTGCTCAACAACGTAAATAACGCAATAAATGCTGTTGAACTGTCAAAATCAAAGCCATTTCTAATGTTAGTGTGATACGCAATTACCCCACAGGTCACGATGTACAGTCGAGCACTAATATGTCAACACTTGACAAGTTTCAATGAGAGGTTTTTCTTTTGAGTATTAAAAAAAAAACATAGTTTACAAGAACCCTGAAGATGGCGTTGAACTGACTACGTTACTAGGTGCCAAAGTCAAAACGCTTGGAAAAAAAACATTGCGTCACGTCATATACTTACGCTCGTTGAGTGACAGTTTCGTTTGATTTCGTTTTACGATCTCAAAATTACATCCAAGTGAATTAATAAAAAAATTATGTATCGTTCCGTTCCTTGCAGTAACTAACCAAGTTCAGCGCCATCTATCCAGCGACTAGGGAAGCGTTAAAAAAAAAGAAAAAGAAAATCCCTCATTGCGATTTTGTCACGAAATAACGAATGCAACGTTGAAATACGACACTTTACACAAACCTATGGGTTCGAAAATACTATGTTCGTAATAATATAAAATTTCATACAAAAATAAAGGAGAAAATCACCTTTGAATAAAGCCAAGTGTATACATACTTATGCTCGTGACTGCACACGATATTGAGTGTCTACCGTTTTTCCAACACTCCAGCACAGCCCTGAAACCAGTCATTACATCTAATTTCAATTCGTGGATTAGCGATAATAGTTCGTTGAGTGATTTTTTCCTCGCGCACAAACAATTACACTGCGCTCGTAATTACAGATCAGTTCGCGCCATTTACATCATTAAGTACTTACTTACTCGTTAACGGTTACTCCGTTAATTAATATGGGTATTTAAATTGCAATCTTTATTGATCGTTTTTCTTTAATTAAGACGCAGTTTTCTTCAATGTGGCGGGTTCCTGGGAGGTTATTTAATGTCGCGGGCTTAAGAAATTATTGGGCTCTTTAGTTTGGTAGTAAATACTGGATGAATTCGATGAACCAACAATATAGGTATGCCACATACAGGAGGCATACACAGCCTGGCTCACCGGCGTAATATTGCTTGCCTGTCGGTCTTCTACAGACTGTACTTCGGAAAGTGTCCGCAGGAGCAACAACCTGATCCCACCATCGCCCTTTTACCACCGGACAACCAGACGTATTGCAGCGTACCATCCGCACTTTGTTAATATCCCCACGAGTCGTACTCAGCACTTCTCCACTTTTACTATGCGCTCAGCCAAATTGTGGAGCTCTCTGCTGTGATCCCACATTTAACCCGTCTGCCTTCAAAGCAAGAGTGAACAGGCATCTTCTGGGCACGCTCGTTCCATCATAGACCTCATCTATCGCTTTCCATCAGGCGTGATCGGGGTTAAGAGCGGGCCCATTTAGTAATAAAAAAAAAGACTCATTATATTTATATGGTTGATCCGTTGATGATGGAGTACGAAGGGAGGCACTGGTTGCCTAAAAAACCTTTATAAAATAAAATCTTGCTAAAAAGTTGCTTTAAAAAAAACCTTCACTCAATACACACACAATAGAGTACATTACCTACCTATGGTCATGTTGACAAGCACAAAGAAATCTCACTCACCTTTCATCAAAGAAATAGCAAGAAAAAGCAGCTGGTATTCAGCTGTATCCGGTTAGACTGGATGTTGACCCCAACATAGTTGGGAAAAGGCTAGCAGATGATGATGATTATTTCATCAAAGAAAAATCATTCCTCCAAATATTTATGTCAAACCCAACTCTTTTCAGCAGCTATGTACTCTGGTTCGTTTTCACGGTTTAACCTATTACTACGACGGTTTACTGAATTTGAAAAATACTGATGAAAGTCTACGTACTAAAAAAAATCGTAACATCGATTACACCAAAACTTTAAATCCATACTACTGCACATCACTAAACCATAGACAATTTCGAGCGGCCATGTTGTTTACATCTTTGGCAAATTTTAATAATTAATAAATTTTGTTTATCTGTCTACTGTGTTTATCTTGTCTTCACTATACTTATATTTATTTCCAATCATCAATTAAGTCAACATTGTAACGGTAAATATTTTTTATTAATATCTAATGTCAACTGCAGTCATGCCATTTTTCCATGTAGGTGAAGCAAACACGCTTGAATTACAATTCAACACTGTAACATAGTATCCTACTGCCAATTAGCAAAGAAAACCTATTACGAACATAGCTATGTACATTTAATACAATGAAAATCAATAGAGCAATACATCAAGTAAGAATTTAACCCTTCGCCTGCCGTTATGACGGGTAATGACATCGGTCGCGAAAAACCGTCCTCGCAAGCGTAAAAGTTGAAATTCAAAAAGAAAAAAACGAACCCGCTGCTTACTCGAGGCTCGTTGACAGAAACTACAGAAATGGGGCCGAGAGTCTCTTAACTAATTTCTTCCATCGCTACCGTATACAGAGAGTGTTAATTGCCCTGTGCGACAGAGATGGATGTATAAATTAGCGGCATGTGTAAAAGGGACAGTCGTTAACACGGCAGGAAAATAAAAAGTTGTTCATACCAGTTGGCGCACACACACAGTAGCGAACGCTCGTTAAGTCACTGCTTTTAACCCCTTAATGAGTGTTTATGTTTGATTAAAAAACATGATTTTAGTGTAACTGTTTATTTTACTGTCTGTATCGACTGTCGTGACTGTTAAGTGGGGAATTTTAATAATTTGTTTAATTGTTTATAAATGTGAGGTAATTATTGCAAATGTATGCGAGATATTTTGTGTTCGTGGTTATTTTTTATTGCGTTAGAGCTACAGCTGCTTTTTGTGTGCAGATTATACGAATTTTGTGAAGAAAAACTGGTTTAGTTGCTCGACTAGCTAATAAATTATCTATTTATTCATGCAATTAATGTTTTATTTTGTAGGACAAACAGTGTTACACATATCAAAACATGAAAATTAACTTACGACTTTGGATAATTAATTAATTATCTATAGACGCTGGATCATTGGGTATTCTTCGCTTATCTATTAGGCCAACGCATACTGATAACATTCCTGGAACTTTTAATTACACAGCGAATAGATACAGATGTTTCTTATGTATGGCATGAAATTACATGTTTTTGCATAATTGTTTAATGCGTTATTTTGTTATCACACAGGGGTGAGTAGAAATAGGTGTTTTAAACCTTTGTAAGTCAAGTGCAACCAGCAAGATAGAGCTTAAGTTCGTGTAAATAAGTGTTGCGCACTTGCGCATTTTCGCATTTTTTTTAATAATACAAATAAGAGTAACAAAATAAAAACTTGATTCTTTCAATGACATCATGCAATCAGCATCTGTATGTAAAGCATGGTAATTTCATAATTTATCGGTCTCTATCAGAATACCAGCGCTGCAGTTTTTTTTTTAAATATTGTTGCATCATACTGATGGCGTTTGGCCTTTTTTTTATATTTGCGCTATTTTGGTAGTTTTAATCTTTATTAGATATTATAATTATATTAGATAAACTTAAAAGTTTGAATGTTCTTTTTTATTTTACTTTTTTTATTGTTTTCATGATTTTGTTAGATTTAGTGTTCTTTTTATTGTTTTTATTTCCTGTGCGTGTCAGAAGCGATTTTTGCCCGGCTGTGGGACAATAATAGGCTGGTATTATTATTAAGGACTAGCACCGCGCCGCAGTTTCACTCGCATAAGTGTCGACTCCGTGGGAATATCGGGATAAAAAGTATCCTATGTGTTAATCCTGGTTATTAACTATCTGTGTGCCAAATTTCATCCAAATCTGTTTAGCCGTTTGTACGTGAAGAAGTAACAAAGTTACAAACACACTCACAAACTTTCGCCTTTATAATATTAGTGTGATAACCAACGAGAGCGACATTACAATTATTTTAAACCAGCTTATAACCCAACCTACTCTTACGAGGCCCAAGATTAGCATTAAAACTTTATACCTTCATGATTATTCGTCGTTTCAGCCGATAGACGTCCACTGCTGGACATAGGCCTCCCCCAATTTTGGGAGGGTTTGCCATGATCGCCACGCTTGGCAGGCGGGTTGGCGATCGCAGTATGGTATGATGGTAGAAAACATAGAGAACGCTGCTGCCCATTCTCCGGTACGATCCTTAGTCGCCTTTTACGACACCCACGGGAAGTAAGGGTCATGATTATTATATTCACAAAAATCCTACCGAATACAAAATACAACACTAAAATACCCACACACGGGTCAAAAAAACCCCCACTCGCGTTCAACAGTTACATCAACCTGCTGACAAGTTGACGGCGATTGGCACAGAGCAAGCCACATCGGCATCCACGATATGGTTAATTAGTAATAAAACCTTGCCTTCTTCGGTCGCAACGACCAGCGCGCTTGAGGGTTATCTCTGATACTTTGTTAGCAATAAATGCGTGTAATAACACTGCAATTGTGAATCGATTAGGTTTGGCCGCCATTTTGAATTTGATTAATATGTGGGGTTTGAGATCTTGATTGTTGTGGTCTGGTTTTCTTGGGTTATTAGCAGATTATTTATTAGAAAAGAAGATCATTTTAGTGTTGTACTTGGCTTTTTTTTTGCGGTAGGGAAATCATCAAATGACTCTTCCCGCTCTGGGTGGAGCGGAAGGGAGTGTCAGACTCTTACTGACTAAAACCCACCCGTGTTCCTTCCTTAGCCTTTTATGTTCCGGGCCAGCGGTAACCCTTTCGGACAATCCCACTGGCCCAGCAGGCTTCGGCCCTAAGGAGCCCCTCCTCGATGCTGACATCTCTTTGAGGAGCGCGTGGAACACGTACGCGCCGTCTGGCACGGGCCTGGTCCTGATCGGACGGTGAGCAACCCATTACTCTCCGTCCGCAGGCCCGTGCCTACGGTGGCCGGGAGTCGTCACGCGGCTCCCTACGTCGGGGGCGTCCCCCGCGGCGGCTGAGACGGGAGGCTCTCTCCCTGAACCGTTCCGCCACCTCCTTCGCTAGCATGACTGCTTCGCAGAAGGAGGTGACTGCCTCCCATTCGCTCTCGCTCCGGACCATGGCTTGCACCAGGGCCGGACGCGAGCGGTCGCCGCCGCTGCCGATCGCCTCTACGAGGACCTGTATTTGGCTTTGTTTGTTTTTTTAAGGTTTCGTACATTTTTGTTTAGTATTTTCACAGAGCATTTTTGACAGTGAGCGCCTCTGAAAAAGACAGAATTTTCTTTTAGTCAGAATAACTGAAAACTGTTGTTAGTATGGAAAGTATGTTCGGTAAACTGGTTCGTATTTAGAAATAAAAGCTAAATAAAGCATTAATTTAGATGAATTGAATACAAAATATACCTATGTTTTGGACAGCCATTAACACTGGTTAATCCATGAATGATCTACTACAAGACGGCATATCATTCTCCATTGTGTAGGTAATACCAACCGTAATCATTTACATAGCAAGTAATAATTTGCATACAGATTTGGGATTGACAGAAAAAAAAAACAGAATGCTCCATCTGCGTATGCGTAGCAAGGTGCAGAACAGACAGCCAGAAAAGGGTTACAACTCATAAATGACAGGATATGATCAAATATAGTAGTCATTACATGACAACATGTCACTTAGCTTCTTTTAAATTCTATACACATGTAAATACGATATTTTTCTTGGAATTTTTGTATTTAAGATTTTTTATTTAAATTAATTAGATTAGACATCTGTACCTAATTCTATTTGAGATGGGATTTAAAAAAACGCTATATCTTCATAGATCACCTGCTTCATCTCATAAGCAGACTGTATAGAGTGTTGGCAAGGACATCGATCATCGATGCGCATATTGTAACCATGAATTCAACACAAAATTCTAGACTCCCTTTTTTTTTGGGTGGGAAATTATCAAATAACTTCTTCCGCTCTGGGCAGAGCGGGACGGGCGGTGTGTCAGACTTTTAAAACCCACCCGTGTTCCTCCAGTTGCCTGTGCCAGTGGCTACGGTATCTCCTTCGAACTACCCACAATCCTGGCGGGCATCAGCCCTAGCGGACCCCGTCAGTTAGTGCTGACATCTCTTTGAGGCGCGCGTCGACCCGGGCCTGGTCCTTACCGGACGGCGAGCTGCCCATTGCTCGCCGTCCGGTAAGGACCCGCCTACGGTGGCCGGGAATCGGCTATCGATTCCTGACGCCCAGGACGTCTCCTGTGGCGACTAGGGGCATGAGGGCGTGCTCTGCGCAAGCTGGGCAGACCTCCACCGTAAGCTTCACCGCCGCAATTGTGGCGTGCCCAAAAATTCTAGACCCCTAGCGTAGACATTTTTCGTCGGTCGTGCTGTTTCATAGAAAAGTGCAAAATATGAACAGTTTTTTTTAAATAACCGACGGAGTATTTCAACGCAGGGGTTCAGAATCATGCACCGAATCTCCCGATCCTGTATTGTAGGAAATCGTTTCTGAGAAAGGATAATTAAACTATGGTAGCATGTGAATACTTCCTGGTTCTCGATTACTCTCTCTATGGCTTACAGATTCGCAGCTTGTCAGACTAGAGTATACCGAAACTGGCTGCAAATAAGAAGTGAAATTGACCATAGATCATCATCATCATCATCTGCCTAACCTTTCCCAACTATGTTGGGGTCGGCTTCCAGTCTAACCGATTGCAGCTGAATACCAGTATTTTACATGGAGCGACGGCCTATCTGACCTCCACAACCCAATTACTGGGTAATACTTTACCCCTTGGTAAGACTGGTTGTTAGTCTTTCGGGCTTCTGACACCCGTAACGACTGTCAAAGATACACGAATAACAGCCGGGACCAACGGCTTAGACACAAAGCCACTTACGCTTAGATAAAGGAACCAAAATGGTTGCGTTCCATCATTCCTAACAGTTTTAACTATTCAAAATATTAGGTTGTAGTTATCAACACTCAGAACTAAACATTTTGAAAATGTACCCATCTATTTCAATGACGACTTGATAAGCGTTCAGAACCTACGCATTGTCGTAAGGTGAAAACCCATGTTGTTATTTTCCGTGGTTACAAGTGTTATTTTACTACCTAGTACTTTGAGTCAAAGGATAAAGTCTGTGTGGTTTCAGCGGTTAACAATACTTAATTAACCTCATAACGACATTATAGAAAGTTAAAAACAGTTGTTTTTTGACATGCCAAAGTGATTATGTTCGAAATGATGCAACAATACTACAATTACAACCTAATTATGAGAAATAAGTACTGTTATCGTGATTATATAAACATCGTTAAATGAATAAATAACTTGATTGCGTATACTTGCTAATTATTATCAATTAGGTCCAGTTAAGTTAGTTTTTAGTGCAGCTGATTTGTTTGTAATGACATTTGAAGTTTTTCTTTTTGTAAAATATAATTATGGTTCTTCTAGCTAATTATTACTATTAACAACAATGATAATTACTTGTCATAATGACAATCTTATTTAAAATTATCATATAATTATGTTGTTTACTTTTAAAGAGGTTTTCCAAAGTTACACAACTTGACTAATGTTAATGAAATTATCTCGTATACTTCTTCAGATAGTATAGACGTTTATTTTTGTACACAAGTTATGAACTTTATATTAAACGTTAAAAGTAATGCACGAACAACTAGCTAATTTTGTGAGAGACTTGAGGTAAGTTTATATATAAAACCTGCCACTTCTTTTTTTTTTTCTGAGGATGGGAAATCATCAAATGACCCCTCCCGCTCTGGGTGGAGCAGACAGTCCCGCTAAAAACCTGTCACTGCTTGCGACAATTTTGTCGGAGGCACAAGCCACCTGAACACGTGAGGACCTAATGACTGCGTCAGCGACTCAATGTGACTGTGTCTGCGTCCACGTTGCTGAATTTTGGGCTAAACAAATTTAAAAAAGTAAGTAGGTAGGTATATATATTTTTCCGTGCTATTTTTGCCATGGACACGCTAAGAAGTATGTCAGCAGCTTTTATCAGTGGCGATGCACAGGTTTTTCAAAGCACAGATGTTAGTACTCAGCAAGCACCACAAGAAGAGAGGCAAGACAGCATTTGATCATCCCACTAATATTATAAAGGCGAAAGTTTGTGAGTGTGTGTGTGTTAAATGTTTGTTACTTCTTCACGCTCAAACGCGTGGACCAATTTTGACAAAACTTTGTATGGAGGTAGTTGACACCCTGGATTAACATATAGGCTACTTTTTATCCCGATATTCCCCCGGGATCGACATTTACGCGGGTAAAACCGCGGGACGCAGCTACTTTGATCATAAATTATAAATCAAAAGACGTTTATTCAAATCAGACTGAGAATTAGTACTTTTGGAGCGTCAAAATTACAAAAGACAGTCCCCTAAAACGCCCGCCCTTCGCCATTTCCTAGTGCTTTAGCTTGAAAGAAGAAGTGGTGCCACAAACACCCCAGCAGCACACTATCTATTCACTTGGAACTTGATTCTATACAATAAACATAACTATAAATAGGTTATAACTACTGACATAAAATTTGTCGCAGGTACTAGTATCTCAGAGTTTCTTCTTTGTCTGTGTGGTGCCGGACTTAAAGAATTGCACCACCCCATACTTCCCGTGGGTGTCGTAAAAGGCGACTAAGGGTCATACCAGAGAATGGGCAGCAGCGTTCTCTATGCATTCCACCACCATACTATACTGCGATCGCCAACACGACTGCCAAGCGTGGCGATTATGGCAAACCCCCCACCCCCCCTTGGGGGAGGCCTATGTCCAGCAGTGGACGTCTTTCGGCTGAAATGATGACTATCTCAGAGTTTCAATAATTAGGTACCACAAAAAACTTTCAGAAAACTAAAAAGAATCTTCATAATAACTCTCAAATCTAAACAATCATCTTTACTCTTCAGTCGGCCATCAACAGGCGTACTCACCTCACATAATCTGTATCAATAAAAATTAAACCAAATATAAAAACAGGAGCGACAGAGAAAAACAAACTGTATGTGTTATCAGATAAAAGTGTCATAAAACGTTAATTGTGTGCAGTAATTGCAATAAAAATTAAAAGTTATTCCGTGTGTTATCGCTGGGTCACGGAGACATAGACGTGTAGGTACATAAACGAGTATATAACAGAGATTTGCGATTTTTATTGAGGTTCGATAGATTTGTGGGTATAATGGTTATATAGTACCTACTTGTGGTGACCTAAAACTGCACATAAGTCACGCTTTTCTTTTCTGTGACTTATGTGGCCGATGCGTAGTTCATACAAACGTAATACCAAAATGATTTGTAATTCAAACATATTCTTACGGTAGTGTGTATTTATTTCGATTGGATTACAGAATATCTAGGTTCCCAAATATACAGGGTTATTTGAAAAACACCAAAAACCTCTTAAGAGGTCATTGTACTCATCATTATGAACAACTTTTACAATGGGACCAAATCTGAAATCGCGAAAAAAAAATCAGCTGTTCCCTACATTTTGACGAGTTATACGAACATAAATGTAGGGAACAGTTGTTTTTTTTTTTTCGCGATTTCATGTTTGGTCCCATAGTAAAAGTTGTTCATAATGATGAGTACAAAGACCTCTTAAGAGGTTTTTGGTGTTTTTCCATTAACCCTGTATATTTTGAAAGGACTCCGATATAAAGACGAGATAAGAGGAATTTCAAATTTCTATAGAAAACTTATTTTTCTGATTCTGAAAAACTACCTATTTACATGGAGCGACTGTCTATCTGACCTCCACAACCCAGTTACTGGGTAATACGATACCCCTTGGTATAATATATTGAAATAATAAGCAAACAGGCAAGGGTCGGGACCTTTACCCGGCTTATCATTATGTAAAAACTATGAATTTCTTTGCCGCTCTGTTTTTGTTCTGACGAATGCACGTGATAACCTCTGATTTCTGCATTCCTAGTACTGCGGTGGCGGGAAATAACGTCATTATCGAATTTTTGTTGACAGGATGAATAATTAAAATTAATCTTATGTTACATAAGGTCAGAAACGTTTATTTTTTTTGGGTGTCGTAAAAAACACCAGTAGTTTTTTCAAAGGGCTATTGTCGTCGCCGCCCTGCTACTAATTGCTACTAGTTGCTATGAGTCACCAATCCTATTAAAACAGCTACGATTGTTAATAGGTATTTACGCTGGTACCTACTTCTTATAAATTTTTTCTTCGTCTTGTCGATGGCACGATTTGTTAGCCCAAAACTTCGTCACCTCCACGGTATCGTCGGTGGCAGCGCAGAGTTCTAAATTGTGAACTTATTTCCATATCGGTACCAGTCGTGATATCTTAAGTAGGTACTGCAGTGTCTTGTGTGTTCCTGGCTTTAACACAAGGCTCTGGCAAGATACAATATTCCATTCGAAGATTGAAACGAACGTCAAATAATTTAATATGATGTTTTTTTCTTTAGAAACATTGATATAATTACCTTGAAGCTGTAAAGTTCTCTTTTAAAAATACATTAGTTCCAAGTCTAACGTCCTTTTACTTGTATACCTCTCAGAGGTACTCTAGAGGTCCCCTCAGGACCTTACAGTACTTAGTCAGGCTACGAACACAACAGGCTGCTAAGTTGCTGATAAACATTCTTAACTGACAAGGATAAGCATAATAAGCCTATAATGTTCCCACTTCTAGGATACAGGCCTCCTCTCGGTGAGAGGGAGTGGGCCATAATCCACCACACGGGTCGGTAGATGTCACATATGATGTTTTCTTTTCTATGAAACAATTTACACAAAGTAAAGCACCTGACAGAGTTTGAACCTACGACCTACACCTCGTAAGTCGCCGCCGTTTCCATTGAGCCATCACTGCTGCGTTAACTGACAAAGATAAACAATCACCATCATCTTCTTCCTGCCCTTATCCTCTTTGATTGGTGGTCAGCGCAGCTGCGTTTCCGTTAATCAATAAACAAAAATGACAAGTCCATTCAATATTTGATTTGTTTTATATTTTATTGGCAAAATATGTTTAGTTAGAAAAAAAACAGTTTTTATTCTATTTCCTTTCACTGGTCATCATATCTGCAAACAGCTTCAGACTGCACCCAGCCAGCTGTTTCGCAGAAATCCGATACGTAACCGTCGTCGCAAGCGCACCCGGATCACAGTATCGATACTCCACTAATTTATGGCACACACAATCACTTTTACTGCTTTCTCAATTACTGCATTTCCTGCACAAATCACTATTATTAATATTGCTGTTAATTATATTGTGCGTTCTGAGAAATTCAATTTCTTATCAATGACGAGGTGCGTCACTCCGACTTCGATTTGCATTCATACTTCAATTATTTTTAGAAACAAATGACAGCTGAACAGCTGTTATTTAGTGTCACATATTGTCACATATTGGCAACCTACAATCAGTACTACATTATAAGTATGCCTGCAAGTATCTTTCGACAAATATGTTGGTGTACAAATGCAATGTGATTTGGCGATTCAAGAACTTTAGAAGCAACAATACGTGCTCAGAAGGATCAAAAATTGATTGTCAAAAACTAAAATACTTTCATCTTGAGGATGATATCAAAGGCAAATAGGGAAAGGACAAATGTATGATTTTGTTATTCTATTAGAATTTTCTCAGTAATAACCAAAGGGGGCCTAAGATAAGATAAGATTTATTTATTTCTGAGTAAGATCTTAATATTAAACAGTTTCACATACCTACACTACCGTTGCCGGTGTAGAAATATTAAAATTAAAAAATTAACTTATAAAGTCAAAGTGGCCAAGTTCTAGGCCGCAACTATATACCTAATCATAGTAGTTAGTTTGTCATCGAAACGCTAACAACAAGATATATCCCCATTAATATAATTATAAATTAGTTCAGACGAAAAATTGGCAATTTTTATACAAAGTCAAGTGTTATAAGCACAATTTTATTATATTTATTATTTATGAATGAAAAAAGTAAAAAAAACTAACCAAAGTGACATTCACACATGATGGTAAAGTCAATAATGTATAGGACTGAAATATACTACCGAAAAGCTTATTAATGTCAATCCATGTTCATGTCGTTGTAGAAATATTAAACGCTTTGAAAGCTATTGCCACTCATCCAGACCCTCCTGAGTCTGGATTTCTACCCAGTAGATGGATAGTAGAATCACTGGTACTAGTAGTGCTAGTGGATGGATGGGGGCGACCTCATTACATGACACTTTTTTTGAGCACGGGAAATAATCAAATGACCCCTCCCGCTCTGTGTGGAGCGGAAGGTAGTGTCCGACTCTTACTGGCTAAAACCCACCCATGTTCCTACCTTAGCCCTTTATGTTCCGGGGCAGCGGTAGCCTTTTTAAAAACATAAGTGACAAAATGTGGTTGTAGAATACAATACGTACAGCTCTACCTACCTCTTTAGGGAATTCTTGCGTGATGTTCTGTTAATGAATACCCAATAACCTAATACGGTGCTGAAATAACAAACATAAATCATGAAACTGAAGAATTACGATCAGTGAAATACATAAACGCATCCATCCGGGCACGTAGTTGGCTCTGAAGCAAATACGTAAATTGGCATGTGTTTATACATAATTAATTGGCAAGATAGTTAACTGCTAATCATCGACACGGTTTTGTTAAGATCCAGTCTCTTGCTAAGCTAAGAGTTTTACACATCATCGCTTTTAATTGCATTAATTTTTAAGATGCATATCTTTAGAACATAGAAAAGTCAAGAATCACTTGTGTATTGAACAATAACCATGAAGACCTTTTTATGTCTGACCTCTGTCAAAAATATTCTGCACAAATCGTTTATCATTCTATGGTAAAGTCGAAGTCAAATCATTTACTTGAAATAGGCACATACAAGGCTCTTTTGAACGTCAAAATTTTGCTAAACTAGTTGCCCCTTCTAAAAGCTAGTTTCGTATGGAGAAGTATGGGCAAAAACTCCACCGGCACTCTCAGTACCTAGTCCTAATAATGTAGGTATCAATGTCAACGAATAGAGAAACCCATTCACTTTCTATTACAGCCAAAGCAAGACATAATGTGACTCCATGCTGGCAAAACATGTCTATAGAACTCTACCCACACTCTCAGGAGTCCTAATAATGTAGGTACCAATGTCAACGAATAGAGAAACCTATTCACTTCCTATTACAACCAAAGCAAGACATAATGTGACTCCATGCTGGCAAAACATGTCTATAGACAGCAACACAGCTTCATTATTATCTGGACATCTTAACTAGTCATCATCTTCATAAGCCTCAGCCACTAGCAATCCATTTATAGGCCAGTCCACTCTCACGTCTAACTCGAACCTCGCCCATAATCAGCCTATAATGTTGCCACTGCTGGGACACTCACACACTCTAGAGGGAGTGAACCGTAATCTACCACGCGCGCCCAGTGCGGGTTGGTCGATGTCACTAGTCTTCGAATATTGTTCTTCGATATGCCGGTTTCCTGACTGATCCGTGGCTAAATAATAACAGCCGCACAGATCGATCGATCAGGTTAAGCTACGCTTGCCGCGGTTGATCTGTGACTGGGTGACCATCTTTACATACTGTGACTCCTCCGTGACTCGGAAAGCACGTTAAGCCCCGGTTGGTGCCGGTTGGTCCCGGCAGTCATTCGTGGATCTTTGACAGTTGTTACGGGTAGTCAGAAGTCCGAAAGTCTGACAACCAGTCTTACCGGTTATCTTACGGGTTATGGAAGTCAGATAGGTAGTCGCTCCATATAAAATACTGGTATTCTGCTGCATCCTGCAGCTGGTTAGACTGGAAGCCGACCCCAACATAGTTGGGAAAAGGCTAGGCAGATGATGATGGACATACTGGTTTCCTGACGATGTTCTCCTTCACTGTTTTGAGCCTCGCCCAACTGCTACTAGGCAGGCGTAATATTCGTCCCTCCATCCAACCTGAGGTGTTTTGTGCTCTTTTGTCTTTTTTTATTGCATAACTATCTGCGCCCCGCGGTTTCACCCGCATAAGTGTCTATCCCGTGGGAATATCGGGATAAAAAGTTGCATATAAGTTTATCCAGGATGTCAGCTACCTTTGTACAAAATTTTATCAAAATTGGTCCAGCCGTTTGACCGAGAAGAAGTAACAAACATAAAAACACACAAACATACACCCACACACACTCACAAACTTTCGCCTTTATAATATTAGTGTGATGGTCCAGCCGTTTGAGCGTGAAGAAGTAACAAACATATAAACACACACACACAAACACACACTCACAAACTTTCGCCTTTATAATATTAGTGTGATGGGTCAACTCTTGACCGCAATCTCGCCTGGAAACGAGGTTTATGATGGAACGAGCAAGCCCAAAATATGCCTCAATCAAAATCAAAATGTTTTATTTCACATAAACCAACATGGGCACTTATGAAACGTCAGAAGCTAGGTGCACGGTTCCAATTGGTCGTTTCCTATGGAGAAGAACCGGCAAGAAACTCCACGGTTACTCTTTTTAAAAATAATTGGCTTTTACAATGCCTATACACTCTCGCTTCGAAGGCTGACGGGTTATAAGTGGAAGGCCACACAGACGCTGGCAGAGTCCCACAGTTTGGCGATGCGCATAATATTTGTCTTACCTACTATTTATTTCAACTTATTTTCTGGTCCTTAGTTTCTATACATTTTTACGCTGTGACGAATCGCATTTATTTACGCATATTTTGTGTTCCTATATACTTACGTGTATCTCCAGTAATATCCGCTTCTCTGCATTCCCCTTAACCAAGCAATTACACAGAAATCAGGGTACACACGAAACATTGGAGGAAGTATTTTAACAAGCGGTTTTACTTACTAATAACCCACTTAACATGTGATTACTTATCACTAACTACACTCATGTATCTGAAGCATTACGCGGAGTAATTATGACAGCCCTCAAATTTGAGACAAGAGCTTCAAAACTACAATCCAATGCAGTTTTTGAACTGGGCCATTGAAAAGTTGTCATACAAAATTCGGCATTGGATATCGAGCCAAAATTAGGGTGTTCTCATTTTGAAGCGTTTTTGGTAGCGTTCAGATCTCACCGCTGTAATTTCGAAATGAATGCTTATGGTCGTCAAAATATCTTCGACAATGATCGTAAGCGGTAAATGTATTAATGAAAGGACCTTAAATATTACGATAAAAGACCCGATACGTTTAGTGCTCGGCATTAAGGACCAATTTCGAGTTGAATGTTTAAAAAGATGATATTTTTACTTCCCAATTGGTAAGATGCTTTAGTAGTGCTTACCGAAATTATAAGTCACTAGCTTCTGCCCGCGACTTCGTCCGCGTTAAATTCCTTGTTCCCCGCGACCCAACAATTAAGCACTTCGTTTTCGCTTTCTCACTTTTTTTCTTTTTGCTCGGCTTCTGAGGGTCCTAGCGTGATATTAAATAGCCTGTAGCTTTTCTCAAGAATTGGGCTATCAGAAAAAAAATATCTACTCGGACCAGTAGGTCCAAAGATTTGCTCGTCCAAACAAACAAACTCTTCAGCTTTATTATTAGTATAATATACATATATATGTTACCGGCCAAACCCGATTTTAGGATGAACTAGTTTCGCCTAAGCCAAACCAGTTCTCCCTCGGTCTTGCATCCTATGTCGACGGAGCCCCGCTTCGCGGGGCTCCTATTTCTGTGTTAAGGGTTAAAAGTAACCTAACCATTTTTTTTTTTTTTTTTTAACGTGGAGAAATGCTCATGCATTCTGCACTACCACGGGGAGATAGTGCAGTTATGTGGGACTCTAACCCACTAAAACTCCACGGTGTCCTCCTCTGCCGCTTACGGCGGGAACACGGGCACGCGTTAGCACTCATCCGTGAACCCGCCGCGGCTGTCCGTTACCGGACCCTCCTCTGGGGAGTACTCCCCATCACCGGCGCACCAGAACACATAGCACGCCGTGACCACCCCAGGGACCAAACCAGCACATGGGCGCCAGACGACCCCGTGTCTGGGCACCCTTGGTCCCCCTGCGACGGGTCAGGACATTGGCCCCGCCGCCTGCCAATTTTCGGCCGCAGAGGATAGGGAGAGCGGCCAACGTCATACCGACACTCCTCCTCCCCTGCGGCCCCACCGCGTCCGCCATCGAACGGTGGCGACCCCGTCAAGGCCGCGGAAGGTAGGGAGAGCGGCGCACCGCAATACCGGCACTCCTCTCCCGCCGCGGCCTTCAACCCTCAGCCGCGATGCCTCCGTTACGACATCGCGGCCCGCCTCAGTTGCGAGGTCGCCGAAGCGGCACCGCAACCTACTTGTTGGCCGCTACGTCGTCGGCTTACAGGCAAAAGCCCTGACGAGCGGCCCCTCCTCGGGTTCCTCTTCGCTTCACCGTGGGTGTCCAAGCCACGGCTACTGAGCCCCCCCGCCTCGACAATGCGGGAACCCACCGGGGGGGAAAGTAACCTAACCAAACCTAACCTCGGGGTGCCCTTCGCTCGCTCTTGCATCCCACGTCGCCTATCGAACTGGTTTGGCCTAGGAGAAACTAGTTCATCCTAAAATCGGGTTTGGCCGGTAACATATACATAGATTAATTCGAGATTAGGAGCGTTGCTGTGTTTTTCTATCCAAATCCAATCTCCTGAATAATTAACTGAACAGTTTTCTCCTCCATTTTCTTATTAATGAATAAAACCCCGACTTGTCGTCATAAAGCCGTAAGTTATATTCTGGCTTTGATATCTTAATTAAGAAACCACCATTTACTTCGAAGAATCCATCTCAATTCAGTTATCAAGTAAAATTAGGCTCCCAGCACAATCCCAGCTGCATCCCGACACTATAATCATTCGGACATAAAACCGCCTTGATACGAAGTCTCTATAAATAAACATAATTTAAAACAACTCGGATTTCGCTTACAAATTGTGTCCAAATCGAGTTTATAGGTCATAAAACTAATGCGAGATAAAATGGTGAATTTATAATTAACATTAATGGGTCCAAACTATTAACGGCTACCGGAAAAACTTCGGATAGAGACATAAAAATAAATATATATGTAGATTCAGAGATAAACGGTTTTTATATTGAATAAAACGTCACGATGCGGTCTGGTGTTCGGTTAAGGGGATGCACTCTCTGGAGTCAAATCTGAAATGGTCTTGATTGCACTTAAAATTCGACAGCCAGGCATCAGATTCGCAAAAGACGCGGGTTGTTTCTAACTATACTTATTTCAGCTAAGATAGAATAACCTAAACTATTTTTTCTCAAGTTAACAAAGATTTGAACTACTAAAGAAATACCACTTATTATAACAAGTGCACTGAAGTTTAGCAAACACTTTCTTAGTTGCGTTTTAAAAGTTGGTTTATGTGTGAAAAGCTGTTAGAGAGACGTGTTTGGACGTGACCAGGTCTTCTTCCCAGCACAAACACTTAGGAAGCCTAGTCTTAAATATTGAGCATTTGGTGCTTTTTATGAACCTTTGACGTTTAAAAAAAGCAGATTCTCAGCCTTATTTAAATTTTTTGTTTTGTTTTAAGTTCAGTTCCCAAAACATCAACCAGCAGTTTAAAAAAATAATACAAAATTATTCGTTTATTTAAAAAATAAAATCACTTCAGATTCTATTCCCAAAACTTTCACACCGTCTATCCCTTAACCAGCGGCCGAGATAAGACGTTTTCGGGTATATCTCTAACTTAATTGGTATCGAAGCGGCTTGTTCACTAGAACACATATTTTTTGTTTGGGTGGGCACCTCACATGCAAGCTACTTATTCTTGATAATTTCTCGGCTTCTTTCATTTTAATACGGTGGCAATGTTTTTTATATTAAGATTACTTACTTCCTAAATTACAGTAACAGGTTCTAAAAAGAGATGGTAGTATCGACAATACTCTATGAATAATAAACCTGCTTACCTGTCTTCATATAAAAAATATCTTTATTCAATGTGTTCTTCGTGTGGTCTCTAGTTCATGTAGGTAAGTCTACCATTTTGTTTTCTAAAGTGTCATTATGTAACTATCGATATGATAAACCGTTTGATGACTGCTGCAGTGCGAATTCCAGTGTTTTTTAAGGTGATTCCTTTCATTATGGCTCTCGAAATTATATTTGCTGCAAATTGTCATATACAGTGGGGACATGGACGCGCAAACTGACAGTTCAACTCGTGATTCTAAAACACGTCGTCATTCATTGGTTATCAACAAAAGAAAATCTACTGTCTCATAGAAAATTGCAATACCTACGCGGTCAAAATGTAGGTTTTTTTTTTGTGTGGGAAATCATCAAATGTACCCCCGCTCTGGGCGGAGCGGAAGGGAGTGTCAGACTCTTACTGACTAAAACCCACCCGTGTTCCTTCAGTTGCCTGTGCCAGGGGCCACGGTATCTCTTTCGAACAACCCGTGACCCTGGCGGGCATCGGCTCTAGCGGACTCCGTCAGTTGGTGCTGACATCTCCTTGAGGCGCGCGTGGAACACAACGCGCCGTCGACCCGGGCCTGGTCCTTACCGGACGGCGAGCTGCATGTAGGTATGGCAAAGCTAATTCTTTTTTTAATAACCGAGGAAAAATTTAACGCAGTGGGTTCAGAATCATGTCTTGTACTGAACTCAGGGTAACAGGTTGTGCGTCGATTTTATGCCGCCCTGTACACTCACGAAATAGTCTTTTGATAGCTGCGCCACAGCTTTAACTTTTGTAGCTATCTTCGTTTCCTTTTATACATTTGTGACTTGTTCTAAATAAACTTTTATTATTCAAATAGTCTTATCTTAGAATTTTGGTCTACATAGATCGTAATTTTACAGCACCGAAATTTCCAAAAAAAAGCACAAGAAGGTTGTGTCTAGCCATCACTGACCTCTATAATACAAGTAGGCTTGTATTATAGAGGTCAGTGCTACCCATGTAAGGATGATTTCATGTACCAAAATTTGCAAAAAAATATAAGAAATCTCCCCTAAAAGGTTTTGTCTAGCCATGCAATAGTTAAGGAACATTTCATGTATTTACAACCTTCAAATCTGCATTTAAGTGTTCATAAACCGGATTTATGTATCGGAAAAACTGTAATTGTAATTGTCATTTTCAGCAGCAACGACAAAGGTGTTAGTTGCTCAAAAAATAATTCCCAGCCTAAGAGTGGGTTTCTCACTGAGCAAGGCACATTGCTCGCATAACGGATGGCCAATGGGGCCCAAAAATTCTGGAGTGGCGATCGCGTTCCGGAGGAAGTAGCGAAGGCCTCCAACAACGTGGACCATGTGAAGGCCGCAGGAATTGACCGGATGCGAGAGACACAGGACACAGGACATGTGGCGATGCTTGCAGGCTTATGTCTAGGAGTGGACGTCTTTCAGCTGAAACAATAAGGTCTCAATGAAGGAAGGAAGGATTCTCCTAATTTTCAAGGTTCATACCTGTGACGACCCGACACCCCTAACCACAAGACGTCCATATTAATATTAATGAGAAAAGTCAATTAAAACGTAATAAAAACCAAATGATCGTAATTGCTTTTATGGATGGTCGTTAGGAGTCTTAATTATAGAAAATATTGTGGCCCCCCGTTGCGCCACAGTTGCCTAATTTGGTGAGTCGCAACACCTGTGTTTTATTTTGGAATTACAAAGTAGTTTACTTCAATAAAACTTAGTACTTTATATTGGTGGCAAAATGTTAACTTCTTCATACAAAATTTGTTAAATATCTTAATATACTAATTAATAAAGCTGATGAGTTTGTTTGTTTGTTATCTTGTGTGCCGTAATTACAGACACAATTAAAAAGCAATTGAGTCTCGCGTAGATCTACGTTCCGGCAGACTAAGGGTTAAACGCGCTAATCTTTCGAACTACCAGTCGGATTCGAAAGAATCTTTTTGCAGTTGATAGCCCAATTCTTGAGGAAGGCTATAGGCTATTTATCATCACGTTACGATCCCTAAAAGCCGAGCAATCAGAAAAAAATCGGAAAGAACGCTAAACGAAAATGAAGTAATAGCACGAGTGGACGATGCACTCACTGCGACGGGGTCGGTCGGTGGAACATGAAATTTTAACGCAAACGAAGCTGCGGCCAGAAGCTAGTTTAGTAATAAGTATTAGAAAATGGCAACACTTTTTGCAATGGATATAAAATTATTATCAAGCCCAACACCTATTTTTTGTTATTTATAAGTTTATTTTATGGTTTGAAAATTACGATTGAAGTCTGCAGTTAAGTCTTAAAAAGCTTTTAAAATAGTTTTACTGTAAAGGATATTATTTATGAATACATACATATACAATTTCGTATGGAGAAAAACAAAACGCAGCAAAGTAAATACAATTATTATAAAACCCATAAAAAATTTATGTCGGAATTATTCATTTGTATTTGTTGGTGGATCCAGTGAAATAACGAGTTAGGTCAACTTAATCAAAACCAATTCTGACAGTACTATATGCAGCATATGGCCATAAATTAATTCCTACTGTGAGCTGTTTCAAATAGTCTCCTTTATATCCTCATCTATAGGCAAGCTTATTAAGTTCGGTACAATAGAAAAAGTAGGTAACTGTGTCTCTATACAGGGTTATTGGTAAACCATTAATAACCTCTTATGAGGTCATTGTACTCATCATTATGAACAACTTTTACTATGGGACCAAATCTGAAATCGCGACAAAAAATCAGTTGTTCCCTACATTTTGACGAGTTAAACGAACATAAATGCAAGGAACAGATGATTTTTTTTCGCGATTTCAGGATCAATAAAAAAATACCGATCTATTCCATATACTTAACTGTGTAAAAATTATGACTAAGTAGGTAAATATTTCAAACTTAATATCCCAATAATAAATCGTAATAAAACTCCGAATTTACGATCACATAATTATCTTCTCGTACACTTTAAATGCTTCTGATTCATAACATAAAAAACCAAAAAAAAATAAAGATCAGAAATTATCATAAAATAAAAACGTAACACATTATGGAGAAGAATTTAACTACTGGAGAAGTTGACCCAACTTCTCCGCGGGAAACATAGGTCACTAGAGCCACTAAATCGTGGGTCATAAAAGTTTACTGTCCGTTTTTATGTTTGTTTGTGGCCCAATATCGGTTTAACCCTCCACCGTGGATTTGATTGCCTGCTTATTGACGTGTACTGTGGGGTTGTAGTGAAAGCGAGAAGGAGGTGTCACCAAGACAAAATTGGTTCAGCACTTAGCTTAACTTTTAGTTTTCTGTCTATCTGAAAAACTTTCAGTGTTTGAACCGTTTCAAAGGCTTATCTGTTTTTGACAGGCCTGTCTTGTCAAAACCGATTCATTCTGGACACGAATCATCTCAGTAACTATCGTAAGCAGTAAGTCCAAACAAAGTAAAAGAGACCGGTGTAAGTTCAAACAGACAACAAAATGGTCGCCCGATAAAAAAAATGTTCAGAGATTTAATACCCGTATTTTTAATTACATTAGCATGCTAATCTGTCTCAATCTGTCAGAAATACTTCTAATATACCTACATTTTTTATAAGTTTATGACATTGGTTGTCGTTGAGATTGCGACTAGATTGAAAGTTTTTAATTTCAGGAATTAGCCACAAATGTGTTAAAAATTAAAGGACTAGCTTTTCATTTTATGAAGATTTATTTTACTTTTACTCACAATAGGGTTGTATATGCCACACCTGGAAACCCAGGCTAACCCTTTACAATCCTCCTACACTTCACCGCTATCTCCGGCACCCGACCCCACAATGGCCCAAACGACCGTCATTCACGGTTGCACAAAGAAGCCGCCGCCTGACGCGCCGTACGTGTCACGACTCTAAACGGACCACAAAATATTTAATAGTCCAAAACCTTTATTTAATACTACTACCTCAAATGGTGTAAATATAAACATCTAGCATTCATTTAAAAGCTTATAATTATGGGACGTTCAATTTGAACATAGTTATGGTATGTTTGATGTGTTTATTGATCGTTTATTTTTAGCTTCCATAAAGGCAGAAGAAAATTTATAACTATATAGGTATTAACTACAAATTTAAAAAAATAGCAGACTTTAAATTAAAATGTTCGATTAGTAGTTAACGCGTACTTATCGGTACCTATCTTTCAGAAACATAATGACTAACATGATTTTTAACACGATTCCAATCTAGATTGTATCAACAAAACCCATATTTAGATCCTAAAACCTGTAAATGCCTAATCACTCATAAAAAAACCCAATAACATGCATCACGTACCAACAGATACCCATCTCCCAATTAAGATTCGCTAAGATAGACCAATCATTCATTACGCTCCGTTCATTCATTCATTCATTCAGAGCTAAAATAGCGCGATTATCTGTCTGTCTGTTCGTCTATCAGCTGGAGGAAGTCATAAAGCACTCAGCATCGTCCCTGTATCACTCGGAGACTTGTGTCAGCTTGGCATTTCTTTATTGTAGTGAAATTGATGAGTATATGGAAGGAAGACAGATAACATTACATTGTATAATTTAACGGGTGCATCTATCGTTGGAACATGTCTTGGCGATTTATTAAAATACTAGCTGCGCCCCGCGGTTTCACCCGGGTAAATGTCGATCCCGTGGGAATATTGGGATAAATGGTAGCCTTTAGGTAATCCAAGGTGTTAGCTACCTCCATACAAATTTTATCGATATTGGTCCAGCCGTTTGCGCGTGAAGAAGTAACAAACATATAAACACACACACACACAACTTTCACTTTTATAATATTAGTGTGATGATTATGTTATAGCTTGCGTTGGACCACGGATGTTAGTCTGTTATTTCGCAAACGGTATCTTCTCCAGAAGTACTGATTGAAGATGCTAAGGATGTTGTTCGGTCACCAAAGGAGATAAGCAAACCGGATCCAGGGTCGTCGAATATAGTTGAAATCTTCGAATAAAATGTAATTTAATTATTACAAAACAAAAATTAAATTTATAATAATAAATTTCATTCGAAAACATGCGTTGGTTTCTTACTAAACTTCAACTATATTCGACGACATTGGTATTACTTATCTCTTTTATCTCTTTTGGTGACTGCTTCTGCTGGAGCAAATTTGGTAACAGAACGGACCGATCAAGGTGCCTTGATAATTCTGTTCTGTTACCAACCTGGCTACCTTTTAACATCAAAACATCAGCTTTACATATACCTTAATCGTGCTAAATTGATGGTAGAGGCAAAAAAACTGAAATAGAATCATGGAGGCACTACATCTTAATCATTAGGCAACCTGATAATGTGAAAACGAAATAGTCATCAATTTATATATACGTGTCGAAGATGCAAATCCATTTGGCAAATCCAAATACAGGGTGGCTGGGGTTCTAGAATCATGTGCTGAATTAATGGTTACCGGTTGCGCACCTATGTCCCTGCCAGCCTGTAAAATAAATGTGTCTAGTGTAAGAGTTCCGTTAAGTATTGACGGAAAATTGTTTATTCCTGCTTTTTTAGAACAGTTTTTCTATATTGCAGAATATGCTGTGTGAATGTTAGTCTGTGCTAAATAAATGTCCTTTCTTTCGTTCTTTTCTAAATCTTCATATTGAAGATATTTTCTACGAAATCCAATTATACAATTGACTGTACACGAACCATTTTCATAAAATTACAACTTGACAGTATTATTGGCATGCACTTCTCCGCAAGTTTAATAGTCGGCCAAACGATACGCTATCTTAATGTCTTCTTAACGAAACAATAATTGTTACAATATAATTATTACGATAGGCTCAATATATTATTATTGTCTGCACCATTAATTATAAGTGATTGAGAAATGTGTCTTTTGATAAAAGTGTGCTCATATGTTTTTATTATAGTGGAATCTTGAATGGAGAAGCTTTGGTTATAAATTATTAAGATTATTATTTGTTCACACATCTGCACATGTGACATGTCCACACTCTCTCACCACTCTCATGACATGTCTTACGTACCATTCCATTAGCTGTTGTCAATCTTGTCGCATAGCTGCGTGTTGTCACCTTCTCTTGAGGTAGTCATTCATTAACATAACGTCACCCACTACTCTGACCTGCTTAGCAACAGTTCAAACCAAAATAAGCAGTATTTAATTCCTTAGAAAGACTAGTATGTAGCCTGGCGTTAGGACGAGATAGATATATTTATAGGATACTAGTGACCTGCCCATACTTCG
The DNA here is from genome assembly GCA_916614155.1 of Mesoligia furuncula. NCBI lineage: Eukaryota > Metazoa > Arthropoda > Insecta > Lepidoptera > Noctuidae > Mesoligia > Mesoligia furuncula. The sequence goes on along the minus strand of OU744813.1, from coordinate 15,959,672 downwards.
CACGATTTTCATGACTTGTCGAAGTATCGGGATTTCTTTATTATATGATGTATACGCATAAAACTTTCGGAATATATTCTCAAATTAATGGTGAAAAACGCATCAAAATCCGTTGCGTAGCCGTATCTCCTGCGTGTGATTTTTCGAAACATTACCCAAAAAAACCTTACACATAAACATTTGTTTGCATACACAAGCTGTCTCCTTAGATTAGTGTCAACTATTCACAAGACAATATAACCTCAAAACCTGTGTCAGTTGGAATTAAGCTTTCAAAATGCTAAATTAATGCTAGATGTGCGCGGCGCGGTGCGCGCGGCGCGGCGGTTGAAAATGAAACAAACCCTTCCCCTCTTCACCCGCGCGGGGAGTGTTTTCCATGTAGCTCGGAAAACAAAAACATCGTGTTTGCATACACAAATGTGTATGGCCACGCCTCTTTATATTTTCGTTTTTGTGTACCTACTGTTTCGAAAAAACATGCGCAGGAGACAGGGCTTTAGAAGAGCATTGAGGTTTCATAGGGAGATACGAAATATGACTTTAATTTATAACATGTATAGATATAGAAAGTCAACCAGGGTGAAGAAAGATACTTTAAAAGTTCATAACTCCTGAAATTACGCGTAGGTAATCTATATAACTATCGAAATCTTTCGCAACAATAAGATGACAATGGGGAGAAAACATTTATACTAAAAAAAAAAAAACATTTGGGGAAAAAAATATCTAGTAACTACCAAACCAACTAAAGAAAATTAGCCACACGAAAATCTCTAAATAGAAAACCCACTCGGTAACAACCAACGACCAAAACGACAAAGGAATCGATTCATCATCGCTTACCCGGAGCAATGTGACACGAACAATAAGTTTGTATATGTGACTCTTGGATACAGCTGCGTTACAGATCACATAGCTCAGAGCTATTTAATCAGTATGCCAGGATTTGCGTGACATATGGCAGTACAGTTTCAGAAGACGAAGGGAAAAGTAGTCTGATTAGGTAAACTTAGCACAATGCCCGTTTTTACTAACATAAGGTGACACCTGAATTGGTGCTTGAATTTGTGGCTTGAATAGCTCACTGTTGTTTTTTCAACGCTCAAAATCTAGGCTCAAAGTCCAACGAGCTGATTTTACCAAAGTCAGATATTTTTTTAACCGTGGAATAAAATTGACGTCCGACAGTTATATTATAGCAAAACTGTCAAAATGTATTCTCAGGATAAGACTTGTTTTAGGTACAAAAGTAGTTTTTTTTATAGTTAGTAGTTATGTAATTTAATTTACATAGTTAGTGGTTTCTTAGTGCTAGTGAAAACGGGCATAGGTTTTTTGATATTAATCATAAATAATCTACTGGAGAAGATGTATCCAGTAGGATACTTACCGACATTTTACTTTATGAATAGAATAGCTACCAGAAACTTTTAGAATTGGTTCAAATTTATTACAAAGATTCGCAACACTTAAGGTGAGGTATTTTTAGTGTTTTGGATGGCATAAGAGGTAGAGGTCACCGACGCCAATGCCGGAGGCATCAACATTGAAACATATAAGGCATTCAGATACTGCACAACTAGGTAAATACTTATCAGCAAGCTACACAATTAGCGTTAGCGGTACCAACGCTAATTCTTCGAATCACAAATTGCAGGATAAATGCAGAAGTTCGGTTGAATTATTTGTACTTCGTCATATATTACTTCTAGAATTTAAATTTCATGTGTCCTATAATAAAATAATAATCCTCCCGACTGATTTCGGTTTCGGTGGCCAATCTCAACGGAGATTAGCCACGGTCTGCAGGAGATATTATAGAGCACAAGTGTGTGCAAAAACACAGGTGCACTCTCTTCTTCTCTCATGAAACTCCGGGCTCTCTCTGAGAAATTCCTAATATGAATAACACAACAATAACACTTTGTCCGGCCTGGAACGCCGATAACAGTTGCGCTTGCGACCACGAGACCAACGGGGCAGGTACAGACGTCACATCAAGCTACTACAATCTGTCAAATTTCTTTAATAGATTTTCAACTTTGTCGCTAAAGTATAAGGTTCAAAGTTGATTAAGAAAATTTGACAGTTTCGGGTGGCTTGATGTGCTGGCGTCTGTACTATATGAACAACTCAACGCACCCTCTTTTATAAATCTAATTACAAATGAGCTGACCCATCTTCAATGTGACACGCTCAAACAATTTCAAATAACCGTGTCACTCACTCTCAACAAACAGTGGCTGTCCCAAACTAAATATATCTGACAATAAAACTAATTAATAAAAAGATGGCGAGAAAATTAGATGATCACTTACACAAGATATCTTGATGCGCAAGAGTTGGTCTTAATGAGCGTGGCAGGATTGAAACAACTTGGGGTGCAGGGCAGGAGAAGGACAGTAGTCAAGTTGTATATAACCAGTGAAGGTTGAAGAAAATAAAATTGTGACTGTAAACTGCATATAGGTAAGCAAATATAAAGGATTTTAAAGTATAAGTGTCAAAACCATAAATAAGCCGATGGCTGGCTCGATAAACTAAAAGCATTTTCCGTGAAAATTCTATAGAGATGTTAATCCGTTACTGGTTTAAAATAGGTATGTAGCTTGAACACCGAAAAAAGTTATTTGAAAAATATACTGGCCCCGATTCTGTTGTTCACAAACTAAAAAACTAAATTTAAGTTCAGAGTATCTTTTTCATTCTATTTTATTATGAAAAGGACAGAAGATAAATATTAGTTTAGTCCTGTCAAATTAAGATACTCCATAGACAACTTTAGACGAGATTAAAAAATTGGCTTTTAAAAGTACGTCTATTTAGTCGTCAGGCGCTGACTAATTTGACAGGACTAAACTAATATGTATCTTTTGTCCTTTTCTTAATGAAATAGAAAGAATAAGATGCCTGAACTTAAATTTAGTTTAGTTTGTGAACAGCAGAGTCGGCGCCACTGTCTGCATGTTAGATCAATAAATAAAAGTAGGATGACTTTGTAATGGAACGGGAGAAATACGTTAACTTCCTGCTAGACATCAATTAACAAATAGAAAATACCTGTCATTCATAATCATCATCATCATAATCAGCCTATAATGTGCCCACTGCTGGGACGCAGGCCTCCTCTCAGTGAGAGGGAGTGGACCGTAATCCACCACGCGGGCCCAGTGCGGGTTGCTGGATGTCACATGTCTTCGAATTTTTGGTTCTAGGACATGCCGGTTTCCTCACGATGTTTTCCTTCACCGTTTTGAGAGCAGTGGTGATGAAATAATTTACACAAAGTAAAGCACCTGTCTGGGTTCGAACCTACGACCTACAACTCGTAAGTCATGTCCGTGACCACTGGGCCATCACTGCTCTCAATTGTCATTAATTTTTTGTATTATCTACAGAGATCCAGCCGACTTAAACTTCTTTCCTGCACCTCTACTACGCCAAATTCCCGAGCCAAATTCGAGCCGACACGATTCGTCTGAAACAAAGCCAGGTTTGTGGCCTGAAAATTAACAGGCACGCACCATTAACGTGATTAATTTAGTCAATTAAGTGGCAGGCTCGCCTCCCGCACTAAATGAATAAGTTATTTTTAATTAGGGAGTAATTGTACGTACGGCTTTATATTAATTAGGATGTAATCATTTGGCGATGGGTTCCTTTTCGTGGGTGATGATGTGAGGTGAATTTGGTTGGAATTAGTTTAGTTAAAGATTGTAGCCTCTAGGGCTTTTTGTTGTACTTATGGTTACTTTCTTAGAAGTTTATTTAAATACAAACAAAAAGACTTAATTACAATATACGAGGCTAATGTTAAATCTATATAATAATATATAAAATTCAAAGTCCTGACTGACTGATTGATATATCAACGCACAGCCTAAACCGCTGGTCCTAGACACATGAAATTCGGAGGGTGTGTTCGTTGTGAAGATATCCACAAAGAAAGGGTTTTTCTAAATTCCACCCCTAAGAGGGTGAATGGGGGGAGAGTGAAATTTCACGCGGACGAAGTCGCGGGCAGAAGCTAGTTAGTCCATATTATAAATGCGAAAGTGTGTCTGTCACGCTAAAACCGCTGAATCGATTTAGACGAAATTGGTATAGATGAGTTTGAGTCCCGGGAAAGGACATAGGATACTTTTTATCCCGATATTCCCACGGGATCGACACTTATGCGGGTGAAACCGCGGGACTCTGCTAGTATATTATAAATGTACAAGTATATAATTAAAAATAAAACGAAAAAAGAGTAGCCCATTGGGCAAAAAAATTCGTCCGCATCGCTGTCAATGGGATAAGTGCCCAAAAGGATGGCAGCATTAACGCTTTGGATGGCATTGCTGATTTTCTTTGGGTTAAAAATAGACCTTTCCTGAACTTTACTTATTTTCTTGAGTTTATTGTAGATAGATAGTCTTTTTAGGTAATGCTATTTTATTAAATTTCACTGCGTACTCTAGAGCAGTAGTAGCCCAGTGTTATGGGCTCTGTCTTACGAGTTGTAGGTGGTAGGTTCAAACCCAGGTAGGCCTACTTTACTTTGTATTAATTGTATCACCACTGCTCTCAAAACTGTGACGGAAAATACCGTGAGGTAACCGGCATATCGTAGAACCAACAATGACATATACAAACCGACACTGGGCCCGCGTTCCTCTCTCTCTTAGAGAGACGAGGCCTGTGTCCCAGGAATCGGAATAGCATAGAAATGTCATAAATTATGTCATAGATTTATGACATTTCTATGCTGATTATGCTATGCATATGCACTCTGTAGCAGGGGCCCAAGTCTGCTATTTTTATAAATTCGTCATTCCAATACGATCCCACCACCATCCCATTGTCATTTTGTTAAAAGTTCGTAATCTGCTAAATTCATAATGGTTGATCATTGGTCGGTCAATGGCACAGAAAATATACGATACTCGTAACGAATTAAAAGCAATGACTGCACAATGACGTTCTAATGGTAGGTCACTGATCAAAGGGACTGTCAAAATTTAAGCAGATTACCGCCTAAGTCAGTAATTCATTATGTACGAGATTACCATTCTATGCCATTTCTTTCAATGGAGTGGTTGACCTTTGGACAGTCATAATGACGCCATTATATTAGTAGATTACCAAACTTGTCAAAATCATCAATTATGAAATCAATGATAGACCATTCTCACACTATTGTAATAGCAGACTTAAGGCCCTGGGCAAATGTAAGGATCGTTGCAAAGCGTTCCGTGCGTGTACATTTGCATGAATGTCAATATTAAAATTATACTGTGGCTTTATATATGGTTTGTCAATGTTGTACCTTCGTGTTTCTAAAATTTTAGTATCATTTACGAATGTTGAGAATGCCTCAAGTTTATTTTTGTAGGTATGGATGGCCTGATTTAAAATTCTAGTGTTCCAAATGTCTGAAATACTATTATCGTTGTTATTGACTAATTCAACTAGGTACCTTTGACTTATCATAAAAAATAATCAAGTAGTTAATCCCTTCGGAGTAACTGTTTTTTTTTAATCATATGGTGGTAGTGGAAAAACGTCAACTAACTTTTAGATGCCACTGTACATAGGTATAAAAAGTAATGAGGAGTTACTATTAAGTAAGCTCGTTGTACACCGATGAAAGTTACCTAATGGTTCATAATTAAATAAATACCTAGCTACACAGAATACACTTTTGACCTATCCAATGTTCTATGTTACCCAACAGGCGGTGTACCGCGTCAAATGGACCATGAATTATTATCAGCATTACGTCGTCGTGATTAGGTACCACTGTACACCAATAATTGTCGTTACACAATTCTGCATTATGCTTTGCTGTTTGATGATCTAAGTGTTCACATACACGAGCGTCATGCGTCAATGGTAGAGGCAACTGCAGCCATCCACAACACGCCGCTCCGGCTCGAGTATGAGAACCGTTCTCAAAAACACGAGCGGCGCGTTGTGGACGGCGGACGCCGACGCGATGACGGCGGTTGTCGACAGTTGCAGGTTGACGCGTGTCGATCATGTGTACTAGCACTAAGGGTTAGTACACAATGTGCAGTGCGCTACTACATTTCAGTTCTGCTTTATCGCGTTCCACGGAATGCTACGAAAAGCCGATGTATTCCGGTCTGATCCCCTGAACCGCCCCTCCACCCCACCTTCCTCGATCCCCTGCTTGTTCGTCTTCTGTTTTAATCTCTGTCTTATCCACATTATGTAAGTTTACTCTTTTTGACAGGTAAGTACAGTCAAAAGAAAAAGTACTGCTTTGCGTGAGGAAACCGGCATGTTCTAGAACCAAAAATTCAAACATGTGACATCTGCCAACCCGCACTGTGTCCTCGTGGTGGATTACAGCCGAAGAGAAGAGGCCTGTGTCCCAACAGTGAGAACATGAAAAGCTCATTATGCAAAGAGCCCTCGGCAGTGGTTCAAGAATGGACATGTAAACTAAACACCCTAGGTAATAAGTAATTTATTTATCCATTGATAACAGGCATCCAGGCCCATATAAACACATACAATAGAATATTAATATGACTTAAAAATACTATAAATACATACAATATAATTACACTAAAAACTAACGCACACGAAGTGTCTGCGTCGTGTTTCGCTGACTGGTGTCATGTGCCACGAAACCGGCGGTACACAACACCCTTCGGCCAGAACTCCTTGAGGAACTTCTCGAGATGCTGTGTTGGAACACGCACGCGAACGACTTGAAGTTCGTGTTGTGACGCGACTCCAACTTCTCGACCCTCAAAGTCCAGTTGGTCTTCACACGCATGTACTCCACGATCTCCTAAACTTTCGTGGAGTGGCGCAGTTTGGACACGTACAGCTGTGTCGTCGAGAATGCTGGACGCAGGAGCATGTTGGGTGGGTAATACGGGCTGGTGTCCGCAACTCCACGTCAATGCGCGTATTTTGCGTGTGGAACTAAATACCCTAATAATATTAATTACATCATCGAAATGATATCTTACTAAATGTTTATTATTTAGTTAATGACTGAGTGCGCAAGTCTTGAATGTGGGGCATCTTCGATGTAGGTAAATCGCCATCATAAGTAATAAATGATAAAAATTGTTTTCGGACACAAACAGTTCTAATTATTAACCAAATCCACTTTGTACAGGGTGTGATTTTTTATTTGTATTCTCTTGTTTTTTTGAAGTGAAAACTTCTACGCACACTTTGTTTTATGAACAGTGAACGAAACTGAACTGTCACGATCAGGTCGCTGAATCGGGTATACTCGGCTCCAGTCGGTTGGTGGCGCTAAATGCGCATACTCAGCGCTGAATCGCATGTACTCGGTGCTGAATCGCGAGTACCCGGCGCTGAATCTCGTGTACTCGGCGCTGAATCGCATGTACTCGACGCTGAATCTCGTGTAAACGGCGCAGAATTGCGAGTACTCGGCGCTGAAACGCATGTTCTCGGCACTGAACCGCGTGTACTCGGTGCTGATTCGCATGTACTCGTCGCTGAATCGCGTGTACTTGGCGCTGAATCGCGTGTACTCGGCGCTGAAACGCGTGTACTCGGCTGTAGTCGTAAGATTTCACTTCTATCGTGTGTTTATAAGCACACTAATTTATCTTCTTGCAGTTCGCCTTTTCTTTATTTTTTACCAGTTTTGAGGTGTATTTCACATTATCATAGTGTAAATAAGTGGCAGAGTATTTAATCCAAAGAAAATACTAAGTATTAATTTATTTTCCCTATACACGAGAAACACAGAAATGGTCAAAGTGAAGGTGCTTGAGGGAGGCCTATGTCCAGCAGTGGACGTCTTTCGGTTGAAATAATGATGGTGTTGATAAGTACCTCAGTTGTCTGATTTTTGTCTGCAAATTCTGTCTTGTCTGTCAGAGAAATAGACTATATTACTGATATTATATACTTATATTTAACTTGAGACTCTAGGTTTCCCTAAGTAGGCTAACCAACTATCAGAGGTACAGAAATAGATGTTTAAAGGTAGGTCAGACTGATTGCAGCAAGTGTAAGTAGAGGGGTACTAAGTTATCTCGACGAGGGCTCCACTGCGCAAATGCAAGATGCGGAGTAGAAAGTAACTGACAACAAAACAAAAGACATGTCTAGAATTTTGTTGTTACTAAATTTTTTGTTACTGTCTTTGTGGACGACGAAATATTGTTTACTAGATGTGCCCGCCAATTCGTTCGCGTGCATTTTGAATGGGTTTTAATTATTTTTTTTCTATTTCCAGCGTAAGTTACTCCGTAGAACACCAGCTATCTGCCAGTAAAACTCCGTTTCGGAGATAAGCCGGAACAAACAGGCAGAAAGACAGACCGAAAATTTTAAAATTGTTTTGAAGTGAAAACTTCTTTAGGCGCGTTGGGCATTTTTTGAGATGGGAAAAACCATTGAACTCACGACACTGTTACCAACACTGCGCTACATTCGGATGTGTTCGGCTGTCCTCGGGATGTACTCGGTTTTAAGTCCGATATGTCAGTGAGTGATGGCAAAGTATTCTGTTTGTGTTTTGTTTTTCACTTCTGTCGCCACTCCCGCAGGGTAATTGCGTAACACACTATTAGTAGCAATGGGTTTCATTTTGACAGTTGAACAACATCCATTGCGTCATTTACATTGTTGATCCAACACATTTTTTGAACATAAGGAGCAATAGATTAGCAATATGCTTCAAAATTATTCCAATTGATAGTAATAGTGTGTTACGCAGTTAGGGTGCCGGAGCCGGAGTGCCATTATGACTACTATCGCTTTCATGTGCATTTAGTAAAAAGGTGTGATTTTGACATTACAAACAGACACTTTAATTTTATTTAGTTATATATGTATGATTTCGCCGTCCGCAATAGTTTACAGCTGGAGACCAAGTTTTTTATGAAAACTACTCTTTTGAGCACAACATTTCGGTACTCTGTGTACCCCTTCTGGGAGTCCACCTCTGCCCATCTTCTTCTGCATAGTATTCGTTTTACTTAGCGAATATGGGGGCATTTTGCATTCAAGTACCTACTTTTCTCGAAGCTTAAAAGCTTACAGCTTATAGCTTTTCGTATGACGTAGAATTACCTACATTAGTAGGTAATTACCTATTTAGGAGGTAATTCTACGTCATACGAAAAGCTGTCTACGTGCAATATTGCTCCAATTTTTATACATCCCCCTGTAGTGCTGCGCTCCGTTATCGATACATATCGCGCGACCCGACCCCGCTCGCTATCAGGCAATTAACTTTAATGGATATATTTAAATTAGTGCTCCACACTCAATTGACAACATATTATTATCGTTGCTTATTGTTAGATAGTAAGATCATTCAAAAAAATTCAATCATTTCATTTCAGACTTTATTAAAGTGACGGTAAGGCTGGAAATTGAATGCAGCGGGCCTCATTAGGTTCTAGAAGTTAATCAATGAAAATGTTATGGTTATAGGCACTTTATATTTGTATTTTAATCACGTCTGCCACTATTATCAAAAGGTCATTCTGCAAAATCATTCTTATCTCAAAGTACGTAATTATGAACGTAAATATAATAATTATTATAATGTACTTAATTAAATATAAATAGGTAAATAATAAAACAATATTTTTCGTCAATATCAAAGAAATATATATTTAACTACGGAATTAAAATAACAATATACAAAATAAAATCCTATTTACAACAATATTACAGTTTTCATACTGAATTCGAAAGTCTGGTGAACGAATTTTGTACTAAAATACAATCAAAAAAAAAAATTTGGTAAAAAGGTAAGGTTTACCTACGACAAAATTAAACATTAAATTAATTCAGAACGTAATCCTAATACACAGTATCGTCTAAGCTCCCTTTAATCTATATTTACACAATAATTTACAACTTCTATCGATAAGTCAAATTCACCGCACTCACAACCATACGGTAGCGACAGGAAAAAAATTAAATATTTTTTTCTATTTTAATTCCGGAACTTTTTGTTAGAAACTTTAAATCACTGTTCGATCGCTCCAAATTTGAATTTGTAATCACTTTTTATAATGTCTTTTGTTCATATTTCACTGTTGGCTTGTAGTTTGTGTGCTGGGTGACGGTGATCCGTTTGACACAGGTGGTTGGACCATGGTTAGATGCGGCGGTGGCAGGCCCATGTGGGGCAGGGGTCTGCCTCCCCCCATGAGGTGGTGGGGGTGGAAATACTGCTGCAGCGCGGGGTGGGGGTATAGGTGGTGGGGGTGGCGAGAAAACTGCGCCATTTTGAGTTTCTCGATCTCCGCCTCCTGTACGCGCTTCGCTTTCGCTCTTCGGTTTTGGAACCAGATTTTTACCTGTAGACAAATAAAATGTTGTTATTATTATGTGAAACGTTGAATTAAGTACTGTTGTTATGTGACGAAAATTATCTTTCCTTCTTTGGTATTTTTACATCATTAGCCTTTATTTTTACAGCACAATTTAGATTGCATTGAAATTAGTGATCATGGTAATTATTCTTTAAAAAAAGATTTAAATCCTCACCTGAGTTTCAGATAAACCCAACGAAGACGAGAACTCAGCCCTTTCAGCGATGCTCAAGTATTGCTTGTCGACAAACTTGCTTTCAAGCGCTCGAAGCTGCTGCGCGGTGAAGGGCGTGCGCGGCTTGCGGTTAGGTTTGTGCTTGCGCAGGTTGCACTTTAGCTTGGCCGGCTCCCCATTAGCATCTGTAGCAAAGAAAAAAAAAACAATCAGTCGAAGTCATAAATACTTTTGGCTTAATTGCCAAACAGGATCTTCGCATAATATACCAAGACTGCAATATAATAAAAACGTAGGTAGTAAAATTAATCAGGCTAATTTGTAAACGAAACGATCTCTAATGATGTTTCGCTGCCTTTGTGTGATATGTCAAAAGAGATTGGGTTCAAAGATTTAGTAGATGCATTCGACAGATAAAGTACGAAAGCAACATTAATATTCTAAAGTTGATCTCGAAAACGCAAACGTTTCTGGATTTCCTCAACAAGTATTTTACGACTAATTAATGAACCATAAAAACCTCCAGTTTTCACATTTTTCTTGCCCAAAACAGTTTCGAAACATTCTCAAATGGAGGTGGTATGAATATTAATAATGATAAACGGGAACATGTATCTGTAGACATGTCGCGGGCAAATATGGAGAGCATGAACTTTACTGTTACATCTCAATAACACAAAAGCAGCCGAATGACGATCGGAATGCCGCTCCGTTCCTCCGCTGGATTAATAAATCGCATAATAAAACTCATATAAAATAAAGGCTAAAGGAAACGAACCGCGATCCGATCCCGATAAAATCTCCACGAGGTAATTTTTAAACTTATTTAGCGACGAAAACAAGCGTATTAGTAAGGAAATCGTTGATTTTATTGCCATTGCTGGTTAGAAAAGAATTGATTAACGCCCACGCCCAAGATATGAAAGAGAGATAACCATTTCGTTTAGTAACCCATACCCAGTAAGCAAGTATTCATAATTAAAGATATTTGAAATTATGTCTGGACTTCTGTCATTACGGTTTTATTAAGCAAGTCATCATCTGCCTAGCCTTTTCCCAACTATGTTGGGGTCGGCTTCCAGTCTAACCGGATGCAGCTGAATACCAGTATTTTACATGGAGCGACTGCCTATCTGACCTCCACAACCCAGTTACTCGGTAATACGTTACCCCTTGGCAAGACTGGTTGTCAGACTTTCGGGCTTCTGACTACCCGTAACGACTGTCAAAGATCCACGAATGACAGCCGGGACCAACGGCTTAACGTGCTTTTCGAGGCACGGAGGGGTCACGGTATTAAAGATGGTCACCCATCCACAGACCAACCGCGGCAAGCGTAGCTTAACCTGATCGATCGACCTGTGCGGCTGTTATTATTTAGCCACGGGCCCTTTATTAAGCAAGTGTTATGTTAATTTTGATATCGGTTTTTGCCGGATCGTCTTCGTCCTCAGCTCTTAACATAATCAGCACCCTTGCGTTACACAGTTTCAATCACAATCTGAATCATTATGAAGCATATTGCTAATCCATTGCTTCATATGTTCGAAATATTTGTCTGATCGACAAAGTAAATTACGCAATGAATGTAGTTTAACTGTCAAAATAAAAACCATTCTTAGGTACTGTTAGTGTGTTACGCAATTTATCCCGTTGGACTTCAGTCATAACGGTTTTATTAAGGCAAGTATCATGGTAATTTCGATGTCGTTTTTTGGAGTTCCCAAAGGGTAAAAACGGAACCCTATTACTAAGACTTCGCTGTCTGTCTGTCTGTCACCAGGCTGTATCTCAAGAACCGCGATAGCTAGACTGTTGAAATTTTCACAAAGTTTGTATTTCTGTTGCCGCTATAATAACAAATACTAAAAACAAAATAAAATAAATATTTAAAGGGGGCTCCCATACAACAAACGCGATTTTTTTGCCCTTTTTTGCTCGATATCAAAAATGGCAACAGGTAGGCAATCGAAATATTCACAAAATACTCAGTTGTATTTTAACTTTAATAATAAAATAAAAATAAAATAAATATTTAAGGGGGGCTCCCTTGTGGTACGGAATCCTTCGTGTGCGAGTCCGACTCGCAGTTGGCCAGTTTTTTGTCGGATCATCTTCGTCTTCAGCTCGTAATCCCTTATGTAACTTTACGACCACCTAATTCATTTAATTCATAAATCAAATCAACTCGTGATCGAACAATATATTTATGTCCCTCTGAATCATTATCTTGTTCGTCTATTAGTGGATTCGTCAACATTTCTGGTTTTATTAGTAATTTGGTTGTGATTCAATAAAAAAAAACTTGCTTCGTAATTTATTAGTGGCTCCATTCGACGGTTTTAATAGGCTCTAACCTACATAATTATCTATCAACTAATTGGTATTTAAGTACTAATTAATGCTTGTGATCGTTGATTGATCGACGAACACGTGTTGTGAAGACTTTCGTTTTATTGTTTACGATGACACATATTTCGGTCGCACGTCATTATACGTCTTAATGAAGCACATGATATTATTATTATCATCTAAGCGTTACGTATATTGACGCTGGCTGTGAAAAGTAAAAAAAAATTTTTACATCTCTCATATTCGGTAAGTAGGTCCTTATTACCCCCAAATGGGGCTTGTAGGTGACCAATTAGCGCTCTAGGGTAATAATGTAGCTAGAAAAGCCTTAGGGCGGTAAGTAATTATTAGATGTACGCGAACTGTTTGAAAGAGTGAAGTTTTTTTTAAAATTACTTACCGCCCTAGGGCTTTTCTAGCTACATTATTACCCTAGAGCGCTAATTGGTCACCTACAAGCCCCATTTAGGGGTAATAAGGACCTACTTACCGAATATGAGAGATGTAATATAGTTCGAGGGTGCCTTACAGCCCTTGGCTACTAATCTACTATTAGTCTTCTTTCTTGATACAAAAAATTATCAAATTCAAAATACAGGGTGTCAGGGATATCGTACGCACAACATATTACCATGGATTCAGTAGGTACAGACTGAAGCTACCCGAAACTGTCAAATTTTCCCAGTCAACTTTGAACCTTATGTTTTAGCGATAAAGTTGAAAATCTATTAAAGAAATTTGACAGATTGTAGTAGCTTGATGTGCTGGCGTCTGTAGATGATTCTGAACCCCCTGCGTTTAAATCTTTCGAAGGTTATTAAAAAAAAGTTGCTATTCCATACATTTTGAACGCATAGGTATTGGCATTGCAGTTATCTTTGAAGGAGCTGATTTTTTTTTTGTTTGATAATCGACAAAAAAATTCTACGCTATCTAGAATCATGTGCTGAATTTCATGGTTAGTCAAAATGCAAAATGCTGAATTTAAGTCAGTCCAACTTGTCAAAATTAAACCTTGTAAAAATATAAAACAATCATTAACAGAGAGAACATTTACAAATATATAATAATTTGCGTTCAAAATATTAAAACATTAAGAGAGTGGCGCTTGAAACGCCGACGTATTAATCCCAATGTCAAACAGTACAGTCGCTTAATAGCTAATGTCCCACAAAAAAGAAAGAAAAAAAAAAAAACGTAAATTATGTGACATTCGAAAAAAAACTAAAGTGTATTAACGTCGTGTTTAGCAGACGTCAAAGCAAGTACCGACGACAAGACGGAAATAAAGCTAAGAGCCGATGCACACTAACGATTTAAGTCGTGCGTTTTTTTTTATTTTACTTAAACGCTGCAACCGAAATAGATAACTTATGTTACCGCATTTTCTCCATGAACACGTTCGTTATCTTGATTTATTTTTTATAAGAAACAGTGTATTAAATAAACGCTACTGTATGTCTTGACGAAATTTCTTGCATTATTAATGAGAAAGCGGCTAAAGAAAAACATTTAAAGTTCAAATGAGTCGGAGACAACGCACGTGTATAGCGTTTCTTAAAATTGCCCGGGAGCTGTTAAATTACCTCCTTTAAAAATACTTATATGGGACTGTCTGCTCTCGTTCTCTTGTTAATTGTATAAAGAGATATTGACTACAGATGTTCCTGCGCTGAATTATGTCCGTGTTGTGACTCTGTGAGCGACGAGAGAAATATGAGACGTTTTAAATGCGTTTAAATACATTTTCCATTGTTACACATCGTCATTTGTTTCTCTTCTTTTGTAAAAGGAATGTCTAGCGATTGAATTATGAAAAGTGCCGAGCGTTTTTTGTGACAATTTAAAAATGGAAATCAATCCGAGTCCTGAACGTTTGTGCTGACGGTACCTAATGTTTCAGTGCGCTGCTAAAAAGACAGTTGATATATTAATGAGCATGTTTGCTTTTTGTGTGCGCACCACCATTAATCGTGCGAAGCGTGGTATGTCATTCATTCCAATATTTTAAACGGGCAGCGTATACTTGACGTTTTTGTTGTCTGTACAAGAGAGGCGGGCATTCTTTGCGTCTTGCGGGATACTTAACATTACACATTACTTTTATTATCCATGAATGTAAAGTAATATTAGAACATTTTAATATAAAATAAAACAGCTATAAAATTCCTTTGTAGTTCAAAGATCACGCCTCATTATAATTTATATTTCAGTTATCGAGTGCGATAAATTATCTAGAGAAAAAAATATTCACTCAGATTTCAGGGAGAATGAAAACAACATTATTTTTGTGACAATCGCGCTTGTTTTCGCTATAAACAATCATCATAACATAAAACAGAAGATGAAGTAAAAACTCATTTGCCGATTTTCACCGCAAACGAGAAGAAGTCAGGAAATTGAAAATTATGTCAAGTTTTAAAAATGAATAGGTTCATAATGTGAGAGATATAGTGATATTGTTGGTAATCTATAGGTAGATACTGATATGATAACTGTCTGTGTGGTGCCGGACTTAAAGAATAGCACCACCCCATACTTCCCGTGGGTGTCGTAAAAGGCGACTAAGGGAGACCGGAGAATGGGCAGCAGCGTTCTCTATGCATTACACCATCATAACATACTGCGATCGCCAATCCGCCTGCCAAGCGTGGCGATTATGGCAAACCCCTCCCCAAAATTGGGGGAGGCCTATGTCCAGCAGTGGACGTCTTCCGGCTGAAATGATAAATATGATAAATCTGAAGAGTTGTTTAAATTGTTTGTTTGTTAGAACGCGCTAATCTCAGGAACTGTCAGTCGTATTTGATTTTATTTTTTTGCATTTGACAGCTCAATTCCCGAGGAAGGCTATTTAACATCAAGCTACGACCCTTAGAAGTCGAGCAAAAAGTCGGAAAGAACGCTAAACGAAGTAAAAGCGAGGGCGGGCATTGGGAAATGTGACTGTTATTTTAGGTATCTACTGTTGTTGTGTCTTATGACTATAACGCGAACAAAGTCGCAGGCCATAATCAGCTTATAATGTTCCCACTGCTGGGACACAGGCCTCCTCTCGGTGAGAGGGAGTCGGCCGTAATCCACCACGCGGGCCCAGTGCGGATTGGCAGATGTCACATGTCTTCGGATTTTTGGTTCTAGGACATGCCGGTTTCCTCACGATGTTTTCCTTCACCGTTTTGAGAGAAGTGGTGATGTCTGGGTTCGAACCTACGACCTACAACTCGTAAGTCGCGGCCGTTACCACTTGGCCACCACTGCTCCCAAGTCGCAGGCGAAAGCTAGTAATTTATAATGTTCAACAAAGAACTATTAAGGCTATTAGCTGTGTGAGCTGGGATTCCTTAAGAAAACGCCCACAATATTTATCTGGTGATCAAACGGCATCCTGAACGCGGCCCATTCATCAGCACTCAATCTTTACCTCATAAAGGGGCCATAGAAAACGCGGAAGTGGATCGCCTGCGCCGTTAACCGTATAATTTATGTTTGGAAAACTATTTAGTGATCGCTTTTATGTTTAGTAGAGAGGGCTATTACTTATCATTGGAATGAATCGAAACTATAGTTAGTACCTTAAATCTGATAACATTTATATGAATGTGATGAATAGTTTTCTATGACAAACGCTTCTTTTTGAATTCCATTTAGAAATAAGAACAGATATTTCTTTAGCTTCAGATTTTTATGTCATAAAAACTGCGCTTTGGAATATTATTTTATGCTAATTTATGACGTAAAGAACAACACGCGGATGAGTGAAGAGGTACTTTATGCGTATAATAGGGCCATTATTCATGTAATACTCCTTTTTTTTTAACTTCTCACTTTGATGTCAGTGACATTTAATATAATATAGCAGGTACCACATATCTCATCAACATCTAAACAATTCATTCCAAGATAAATAACTTCAATGAAAGACCTTTCATGTTTATTGAAAAAGATATCTTCCATCTTACTTGGTCTACGCCATTTACTTTTAATGCCATCTTAAACTTATCGGGATCTACTCTTTACTCTATTAAGAATTAACTTGTCATGGCAAAGGCTATCTACTTATATAATTTACAAGCGACCCTACCCCTGCTTCGCATGGTTTTTATGACTTGACAAAACATGGATTTTTTAAAATTATCTGTAAGTTTAATAATAAAGTATTTAACACATAAACCTTCTGGAATACAATCGCTAAATGATAATAAAAACCGCTTTAAAATCCGTTGCGTAGTCTAGAAGAACAAACACGAAAAGTGACTTTAATTAAGAATATGTTAATTTTTTTTTTTTGTTTAATACAAAAATGTTTAATATTTCCCCTGGGAGGCAAAAGCCTCTTTTCCCCTTCCTTTATATATTTTTTTTTAATTAATTCAGAAATGTTATCCGCATTTTTCGCGTATTATATGGCCCTCGCCTTAAATGATCTATTAAGAGGATCGCAGCGTTAGCGTTGTGTTTATACTTGTCCCGCTCTCCTCAGTGTACAAATAGCACTATTCAATGGGACATTAGTATTTTGGCTCGTCGCCAGCGCCTGACAGGGACGTTTGACTGCTTGTTAAACACAAAACGTCATTTTGCTTCAGTTTTTGTATTAGAATTTTTGGTTTGGATATTTTTTTTTTTTGTTGGTGGCTAGGTAGTTTTGAGTTATGGTTTTGTGAGGAATATTTGTTTTTTATTAACGAAAAGCCGGTGGCCCGATGGGATTACCTATTGGTAAAAATTAAGAAATATCCAATAAAAATGTTCACCCTGTATTTAATCCTCCTAGCGATTAATTTTATTTTTAGAGCTATGTCAAGTAAGAAATTGTTGTGCTAAATTTTATGCTTCTAGGGCCAGCGGTTTAGGCTCTGCGTTGTCTGCCTGTTATTTAATGATTTTAAGATTTTTATTAAGTAAGGAGAAGATAATAATAAAAATAGACTGTCTTCAATCTTTACCCGAAACTTGAAAAAGGAATAATAATGGGATTTCATTGAGTTTTACCATAATAGGTAAGTACCTAATTAAGAATTCGCACCTTCGCACTTTAAAATTCAATACAATTTTCTGGCATTTTGTTTCCACTCACGAATAAGATAAACTTTCTTAATTAAAATTTATTAATTAAATATTTTGCTGACGCTACCGCAAATGAAGCGGTCGGAACAGTCTTGTTGCGCATACTCGGTAATTGATTGGGAATGCTTCTATAATTAGGAGCGTGACTCTCGTTGCCGACCGTACTTACGTATACCTACTTACAATAGCAGGCCTATTGTTAAGTGTATATGCAAAAATATGCGAAGCGAAATGGATATCATATGTAAGTTGTCTGTTAAAAATGGTAATTTGAGTTATCATGCATAAATTTCATCCATAAATTATATTTATTTTATTTTTACCGACTTTGTAAAGTCGGTAAAAATAAAATAAATAAAATTTAAGTGTCTGTTTGTAATGTCAAAATAACGGCTTTTTACAAAATGCAAAATACGGTACTTATAACAAAAAAACATATTTTAATTTTTTTGTCTGTTGGCTCCGGTTAATCTACGAAACGACCAGACAGATTTTGACTGGATTTTCACTGGAAGATAGCTGATGTTATAAGGAGTAACTAAGGCTACGTTTCTTTTAGAAAAAGATTGAGTAAAGAGACATATTAATTATTGTTTTCGTTTTCGCGACAGCTAGTTAGGTAAGTCAAGTGCGTTCTAAAATTTCATCAACAACAAAATATTCACAAAAAAGCTATTTATACAGTAAACCTTTAAAAGTTACATAAAAAAATCATGCAAGCGACCTTTAAAGACATAGGTATAAACTTTAAGTTTATTGATTCGTAATTCAAAGAAATAAAACAAAAGACTATCAGAAACAATAACACGGTACTTAATGCAATAATGGCGATCAAATGAGCGGCAATACACGGCAATAAGAAGGAATTATTGCTGTAATTACAGATTTATAAGTCATTACAATAATATTATAATTGCTGTAAGCCTGTGTATGCAGTGTAATGCTTGTTTCGTACGTCATTATAAGAGTCTTGAAGTGAATACTAAAGTACAGACGCCAGCACATCAAGCTACCCGAAACTGTCAAATTTTCCCAATCAACTTTGAACCTTAAGCTTTAGCGATAAAGTTGAAAATCTATTAAAGAAATTTGACAGATTGTAGTAGCTTGATGTGCTGGCGTCTGTACCATGGGCAATCAGCCCTGCTATGAGTCTTGCTGATTGGCTAATCTTTAAACCATGATATGAGCTACTTTATACAGGGTGTTAGATTAAACGTGACACATAATTTAAGGGAGTGTAGTACTCATTCTTCTTGTTAGCGTGTCGATGTCAAAAATATCGTTTTTTTTTTTTTTGTAGACAAATAGTAGGTACATTATGATACATGTGTGCTATGTTGATCATTATGCTCGAGGCGGTATTATTAAGCGTTTTATTGATGATTTTGATGATTATAATGATTATAATGATTATTCTGTAACTACATACGTCTTACAGCCGCGAATAATATTTTAATCAACATACAACCTAGCACTGGCCTGCAAATTGCAAAAAACCCAAGAAATTTTGAATTTCGCGGGCTGGTTGGAGCATTCCCCTTAAAGTAAATAAATATTAGTTAATTTTGGGACCAAGGACAATACAGACTATTTTAAAAAAAAGGGACTTGATGAGATTAAAAAAGCGCGCATCTCCGAATAGTAAATAGTTAGGTATCTGTGGAAATAAAGCACATGTGGATTAAAGTAAAGAAAAGCACGCGTTTTTAATACACTGCATTATGGACCTAAAAGCGGTTCAATAAGAGCCACTTTACGAGCAAGTGTGTTGAAAAATTCTTTATGCGCGTTGGGCATTTTTTTGAGATAGGAAAAAACCATTGAACTCGCGCCACTGTTACCGTAATTTTGGGATGTACTCGGTTTTAATGTACCTATATCCAATATATCAGTGAGTGATGGCAAAGCATTCTGTTTGTGTTTTGTTTTCACTTCTGTCGGCACTCCCGGAGTGCCACTGTTTTTTTTTTTTCATTTTCAAAATTCAGCAACGCGAATAGCTTTTGCTAATGCAGCCAGTACTCATGAAAATTGACATCTTTTACTTAGAACCGTCAAAGAAATATGAAAAAAAATCAGCTGTTCCCTAATGCATCTATGCCGTCAAAATGTGGGCCGCGTTCTTTTTCATATTTTAGAGTTGGTCCAAGAGTTCATTTTCATGAGGGGGTGAGTAGCTATGTACAGTCACGAGCACTAATATGTCAACACTTGGCAACTTTACTTTCACGAAATAACGAATGCAACTTTGAAATACGACACTTTACATTTACCTACCTATGGGTTCGAAAATACTATGTTCCTAATAATATAAAATTTAATTCAAAAATAATGGAGAAAATCGCCTTTGAATAAAGCCAAGTGTATACATAGTTATGCTCGTGACTGTACTACTCACCCCCCCTTTTTCGGTATAAACATCGTTTGACCTAAAACCCTGTATACACTGTCGACACGAGAGCAACAGAATCGAAAAGCTAATAACTATTTAAAAGAACATAGGTAAACCTATTGTATTCTTCTTTGTTTATAACTATTGTCAATAATGCAAGTATTATTACAAGTTTTTTATCTTGTCTCTACGAAATTATCACTGAACATGAAAAGAGACTCAAATACAAAACGGCTATAAATCATAGTCAAACATTAGAACAACTCAAGTTACCCAATATCCGTTTGCGCAAAATTGCATAAATTAGCCGCGAAGTTCACTATTACCAACTATTTTCAATTAAATTATGTTTTGTTAAGAGATTATTAAAGCACTTTGCTGTCTTAAGCTTCGAAAGTCAATGATTTATTAATATGTATTATCGCCGACCTATTTATTATTAAGTGAGATTAGACTTTATTTTAATAGTCTATTATTGGCTAATTAGTCTTTTAATACCAACCCGCACTGGGGCCGCGTGGTGGCTTAAATTATGGCCCGCTCCCTCATCGAAAGAAGGCCAGTATCCCAGAGAGGCAACATTACCTATATAGGATGATTATGTAGACTTTTAATGTTCCCACCTCTTTATGAGATACTGGCCGGAAATCACCGAGGTAGTCAGTGCAGGTTGGTCAAATTAGGTATTTTTTCAAAACTGTAGAGGTATTTGGTACAACGCTGAGAAAAAAACCGTACCTAGATGTAAACAGTAAAATGTTCATTGATTTAAAAATACTTTATTACTTAGAACTACCCTACCAATAATGTAGTCCTACCCTAGATACAGGTCGTGTAAAACCTATGCGCATTCGCAACAAACAGATAATTCTACAACTCCTTTATTTTTACCTGCAGTGTACAAGAAATAAGGCACAGTTCATAATATCGTGCGCTTAATTGACAAGTGGTATATTAATTAGCTGCATGTTGCGATCCACTTGACTCGCTCGCCACCGACGCTGACTTGAACACGGCCTTATAATTCTGTGCAATGAACATCGGCCTACGATCGTCACGGGGTGTCTTTTATGTGTACGTAGCCTTATGAGGGATAGACAAGATACTTTCGGAAAAAAGGAAAAAGTTCTACGGCTTTTTTCATTTTAGTTTATAGTTTTTTTTTTTTTAATGTAATTAGCACAAAGGTTTGCGCTAAAAAATATGACGTGTGAAAGTGAAAATGTGACAGCTGTCATTACAAACGTCAAACATTTTTTTTTTCTTGCAATTTTACCAAGACTATTTTAATCCAGTAAATTTAATGTCGTGGGAATACAGTAGCTACTCACGTTAAAATTAAATACAAAAGCTACTGGAAGTGAAAGTTGTCTTCATTAATTATTGTGAGAACATTTTTAGGTCAAACCTGTCAATAGTGATATTTTCAACGTTTTTTTTTTAACCTGTTGCTGGTCGTCTTTCCCAATAAAGTTGTTTTTTAAAGTTAAACTTGGTGGTTTAAGTTGCTTTAATTGTTTTTACTTAATTTTTTTAATGTGTGGTTAAAATGCCATGTCCAAAGTATCAATCAGCTGGATTTAATTGAGATTAAAAGGTTACTTGTAATTTGGTAATGAGATCGAAATAATTACGGACAATTATTAATTGTTTCTTCGTAATCATAAACTATAACTGTCGTTCAATAAATTAAGAGGCAATTTTATCTGATGAATTCAGCTGTTGTAAATGAATCACTAATTTACAAGGTAGGTACAACTTTATTCTATTGAAACACATTACAGGGTTACTTTTCAAGGACCGTCCAAATTTTTGCATGGTGTTCTACCCATGAATATAAACAATTTTCACTATGGGACCAACTCTGAAATCACGAAAAAAAAAACAGCTGTTTCATACAAAACTTCAATACCTACTTGACCAAAATGTATGAAACAGCAGATTTTTTTCGCTGATTTCAGAGTTGGTCTCATAGTGAATGTTGTTTATATTCATGGGTAGAACACCATGTAAAAATTTGGATGGTCTTTGAAAAGTAACCCTGTATAAAAGTAGGTACTTAACTATATATTTTCTTGTCCATTCTTCTCCATCCGAAACTACCTTTTGAAAGAGACAACTAGAATCAAATGAATTTTCTTGTAGATGGTAACTACTTGAAATAAAGATTTGCCTTTGAAAGTGAAAAAAAATTGTCATAAACAAGCATCTTCAAATAATTACAACCTCTACAAGCCTATAACTCTATGGCCTAGTATTATTAATAAATGAACATGTTAATGTTGGTGCGTCGTTTGCGCAGCAGGACGCCTGCCGAACTCCCACGCGACTGCCCACCTACCTCGGCTATAGCGCAATGATAGGACCAGCCATTAAGGATTCCTTCAATTGTAAGTATGTGAGGATTCTTTCGGAGGTATGCGGGAATGTTGTATGACGGATTAATGACGGGTTTTTGTGGGGGTATTTTGTTAGTAGTGTGGCTGTGGTTTTGACCACATAAGTCGATGATAATACGTCGGCGCCGGCTGTCGCTGAAAACCAGCGCTGGGGCTCTGTCTTGTATAGGGGCCCTATACAAGACAGAGCCCCAGCGCTGGTTTTCATAGGGCCGCAGAATAATGCTGAGCGATACCCGTTTTGCGTGGATGTGAAGCATGTTTCCCCCAACCCTTATTCCTTTTTCTTATTTTTTTCTTTTTGTTCTTTATTGCGCCATGTTTACCGCAAATAAACGTATTTCTTTTCTTTCTTTATTGTTATATTGGTATAGTATAGCATCACCCCATACTTCCCATGGGTGTCGTAAAAAGCGACTAAGGGGCGTACCGGAGAATGGGCAGCAGCGTTCTCTATGCATTCCACCACCATACCATACTGCGATCGCCAACCCGCCTGCCAAGCGTGGCGATTATGGCAAACCCCCCCCCCCCCTTTTTTGGGGGAGGCCTATGTCTAGCAGTGGACGTCTTTCGGCTGAAATGATGATGTGATGATGGTATAGTATAGTAGGTCCTTATAGTATAGTATGACCTTACCGGTGGTGTTTTTCAGAAAGGTCACGTGTGTAGTACTCGTTACCGGCTTGCGAGTAAGATGTATGTATGAACGTAAACGAATTTTAAGCATTATAGGAGTATGTAAGGATCATAGTAGGTAGGTGGCGTTCTGGAGATTTTGCTTACCCCCATTGGAAGATGGCGTGAGAAATCTGATTTACTATTACTATGGGAGGTCCAACATTTTTTTTCATATTTCGACCTATGTTCTTTTGGGAAAGTTGTTCAGTTTCATGAGCACATTCACCTCCTTCAGGGTTGATACCCTCCTTCCGTTACACTCTGTATAAGTAGGTGAAGTTAAATGCGGGTACAGACGACTCATAGCAGGGCTGATTGCCCATGGTACAGACACAGCAAGTTACTACAATCTGTCAAATTTCTTTAATGGATTTTCAACTTTATCGCTAAAGCATAAGGTTGGTTGGGGATATTTGACAGTTTCGGTCTCAGACCAAATAAAAAGTCAAGACATAGCCACAGTTTAAATATTTACTGTGACATAGCGCTGCGAACAATACATGCTAAAACTACACCTCCGCTCTGTGCATACACGCTCACACGCACACATTTACAACCAGTTACAATCAAACTACACCTCACTATGTGCACACATGTTAACATCGCCTGCTTCACTTCACTGTTGACAGCGCTATGTCTTGACTTTTAATTTGGTCTGAGGTTTCGGGTAACTTGATGGGCTGGTGTCTGTACCATGATGATGGCGTGTGTGATGGCTTAGACAGAGTAAACGCGCTGTTAGGCACTAAAAAGTTAGTTTTTAAACACATAAGTAGTTGATGTTTTTACACTTTACATGCATACCTATAGACTTTAAGTACTGTAGAACGAACACATTGATCAGTCATTTGGGCATAATTCTTGCTTACCTAGTTCAAAATCGCAAGAAAATTGAATGAATCTTGGTTTATCTAACATTCGTATTATTAAAAAAAAGCAATAAATAACATTTCGTAACCAATTAGAAGGACACAACGACGTTCATTAACACTTTTCCATTCATTAATCGAAGAAACGATTAAGAGTGATTAAAAATCAAAGCAACTTCCATAATATCTGACAGAAATAATAAATTCAAACTAATTAGTAACTAATAATTCACACCTTAGAGAATAAAACATACCAAAATGACATTCGGATCTGACCATGCGAAATTCGAAGAACCAAAAACTCGTTTAAAAAATAATAAGTAATAAATATTCCACGAATATCAAATTATTACTAAAACTAGCTACAATAATGAAAATGAAGGGGAATAAATTATATTGGCAAAACTTGTAAACCGCCAGTTTACAAGGCTGATACAAGAATGTTTTGTTAAGGTGCACACTCATCTGACATGAAAACTGGGCTTGCAAGACTTAGCAATAATTTCATAATTTTGTAAGATTCCGACCGAAAGTGAGAAATCGGCATGTCCAACCTGCACTGGGCCCGCGTGGTGGATTACGGCCCACTCCCTCTTAGCGAGAGGAGGCCTGTGTCTCAGCAGTTGGAACATTATACCTAGGCTGATATTTCTATTAGGGCTAATTTTTCAATCAACAGATAACTTTATTCGAGGAATAATTTTGAAATTTTGACAGTTTTTTCATACAAAAACTGTCAAACGTCAATTTTATTCCTCCAATAAAAGTTATCTGGCGATGGAAAAATCAGCCCATAGACATAACATTTATGCATAAATACTGATGCAATTATAATTGAAATAACACAGTCTATTTTATTAATCATCGTTTAACTATCTTGGATATTGATATGAA